>KN892388.1:0-11799 GCA_000934455.1 Apostichopus parvimensis
ACCACGAATGACAAGGAGTAGGAAGAAGAGGCAACTGACAGAACAAGACGCAGACCACCAGACGCCCAAAATAGCGATAAGTGTCAAAAAGGAATCTTCACCAGAGGAGAAACCTTCTCCTCCTAGTAAGCCAAAGTATAAAAGAGTTTCTAAGAAAAGCTCTGGTTTGACTGAGCAAAGAACTGGTAAGACAGCCGAGCAGTCGGAGGCTAAGTCCAGAGATCAAAAGGTCAAGATTAAGGAAAGCGATAATACTGTCACCGCTGCTGATAAAAAATCCAAATCAAAGAAGGTGAAACAAGAGGAAACAGCAGGTTGTCAGGGAACCAGTGACGAAATGGCTGGCTTCGTTGTGAAAGGTGGAAAGTTTGTCGGAGCTCATACCAGTGCCGCAGGTAGGGTTATGCCTCAGAATTTCAAATGAAGGATTCTATTTCGTTGATGATGAAGCCGTTGTGAAGTAACATGTACCAAGATACATATCAGAGGTGATATTGAATTAATCTGCTAAAGGGTACCAAGATTAAACAATCCTAAAGTATAGTTTCATCCTGGAATATGAGTTTTAGGCTGCAGTATCACGGTACTTGGCAGAAAACTGCTATAAACTTTGTCATTCGGAGTAAGGTAAGTAATATATAAAATATAAAGTGTATAATTTGAAACCTTTCATTTTTCTTTTGATAAAGTAGTCATGAAATCTCTAGATAACCCCAACCAATGCTGTACATATATGGTAGTGACTAATATATAGTTTGATTTCCTTAGTAGTTTTGCATCCACTAGTGCAGATTTTGAAATTTTACCAGGTTGACAGCATAGTGTAAAACCTATAGTGTACTTAATCATTTGTCATTGTTCATTAGTTTTATATTGGTGGAAATTACTTTCATTGTGAAAGTCTAGTTTGGAAATAGTTACCCTTTGACTATTTAGGAGACATTCAGTTGAGCTTTGTAATGTATAATATATTCTAGGCCTATGTACAGAGCACAAAAGTGTATCAAACCATACATCTGCTGTAACATTGGGATTTTAGTTAACCATATACCACCAATTCTTCTCTACATCATTTTAAAAGGAGGTCTGTGGAATGCTGTCAGCGGTGCATTAGAGATCAAAGGAAGGGCCTTTGCCCTTTTCTTGAAATCTCAGAGACAGTGGAAAGCAAAACCTTTGGAAGAGGATGTCGTCGATAAATTTCAGAGTGCTCTGGAAACTTCAGGATATCACCCGGATTTCATTTTACCACATGGCTCATATCTACTAAACTGTGGCAGTCCAAACCCAGAGACTTTGGAGAAAAGTCGAGCATGTTTACTCGATGAAGTTCAAAGATGCCAAAGACTCGGTCTGAATCGATACAACTTCCATCCAGGTAGAGTAATATTTTACTGGATTAAATTGAGCCTTGGATCCTGGTTTTTCCCGAATCTTATATTCAGTTACAGGGCAAATTTGTAAAGGAATTTCTTTCTGGCTGTCCCTGGGACAATCAAGCCTTTGATACATTTTGGCTGACGGAAAAGGAAAAGGAAAAAAAAGTAGCAAAATAGCCATTACCGAGATTTACATGCTGGAAGAG
The DNA here is from genome assembly GCA_000934455.1 of Apostichopus parvimensis. Taxonomy (NCBI): domain Eukaryota; kingdom Metazoa; phylum Echinodermata; class Holothuroidea; order Aspidochirotida; family Stichopodidae; genus Apostichopus; species Apostichopus parvimensis. Next base: position 1,586 of record KN892388.1, read on the forward strand.
CTGTGAAGGTTTGGTGAATAGAACACCATAGATTGGGGATAATGTGTACCAATTCATCATTTATCTATTTGGGGGTATTTAGTTTCAGTACAATCCGATTTTGGTGTAAACAACTATTCGTCCGCCGAACAACCTTCAAAGCTGAATTTGTTTGTTCCAAACCGACATTTGGTAGTCTCAGATAACCATTAAATCTTTGCCCTGAATATGTTATATGTTTGTACACATGATCATTGACATATGAATGAATAATACAATTATGAAAGTTCTATGTACTTTCATAGTTACAACATGAAATGGCAGAACCCTACAGTACTGTATATCACATATTGCAACATGTACTATGAATGATCTATTACAATAGGAAACTACATCATAGTGTAGGGAACTGGATAATTCGGCTACCGCCAGTCCAGATGAATCTGGACAATACTGTAGTTTGGACCTCTCTTCCTTCTTAGTCTTAATAAGAAGCTCAATTCCATTGATTTATTTTTTCTAAACTTAATGAATGTTAAATTAATTTTGTAGTAACGTATCTTTGGACAGGTTCTACATGTGGTGAGATACCAGTGGATGAGTGCTTGGACCTGATAGGAGAGAGCATTAATACAGTCCTCAATGAGACATCTCAAGTTACCATTGGTAAGACACACAATAGATCCTGTTAATATTCATAAAATGCTGACATGATTCTCTGTGCAAAGAGTACTGTACATTTTTGCATTATTTTGCATAATGGTGTATACCACGCAGGTAGTTTTGTGCTGCAGTGAGTTGAATTTATGGTAGTTGAATATTTGGAGAAGCTGGTTGCATTTGCACAATTGCTCCCCAAATACCTACGTATTACAGCTTGTTGCATTTTTAGTATATATTATTATTTATATTTGTAGAATAGACTATTTCGTGCCCTCAAAAAGTGTGTTAACTGTTAAAGTATATGTTCACAGTTTATTCTAGTGTTCTGTGCCCTCAACTCTGGCCCAGTTAGGTTTAAGTTTGTTCTCCTGTGGCATAGCTCGGGATGACAACAGTTAAGCTACAAAAAGAAAGGCCTATCAAAGCTAATCGAAGACCTGAATTCAAGTTATGAACGTATGTATGTTGAACATACTGTACAGTGAAACAGTTCTTAACAATCTGCTGTACAGATTCACACTGAACTTGTTGCTGAAATGTTTGCACACATGGCTATCACATGTTCAATTTCCACTAACAAGAGTAGTAATTAATGCTTAATACCAATCAAATCGTGTCTGACTCGTACATCTAGAAATCAGTTGAAGGGAATTCTGCCATATATTGCTATAGATCACTTTTCATATTAGATTTTGACCTGAAGTTATCATCAGTGTGGTACTGTGGGTTATAATGTATTGATTTTCAGGTGCAAAGAAATGTTTCCTATCCTTAAGAAAACATTTTGAACATTGTCCAATGGTAAACTTTCATAAAATGCAACCAGCAGTATTTAACTCCACACCAAATGAACCAGGCAGTTGTGATGAATTTCTGTACTTTTTTTACTGCACAGTTGTTGAGAACATGAGTTGCCAAGGAAACACTGTAGGAGGCAAGTTTGAAGAACTGAAGGGTATCATTGATCGTGTGAAGGACAAATCTAGGATTGGTGTTTGCTTGGATACCTGCCATGCCTTTGCAGCTGGTGAGTGGCAAGATGAACATAAATATTCATATTTATTCATAAATATTCATCTGGAATCTGGAAATTTGTATGTTACTACATACTTCTTTGTTTGTGTTGAAGGTGTGCTGCAGTCCTGATGTTAAGGAGCTTTCCTGGTCATCTGTCGGGTGACCTTAACTCGTAATTAGGTTATTCAAAACAGTAAAATTGGTCGTCCGTAAACCTATATGGCAAAGCAAGAACAAAAGCATCATGTGAAGCGCACAGCGCACGCAATGCAGGCCATGCCACTGTGAGGTGTGTTTGTTATCCTTGCACTGCATCATATGCCTAATATCGCCTTACTGTAAAATCAAAATGCACTGCAGAAGAACCATCTATGTGATGTGTCAAACATGATGCCAAACTACATTGCACCAGTTGCAAAAATACTGCAGATAAATAAAAACTTCATCGAAAGTGTTAGAAGTTTGGAAGATTAACTAAAATTATGGTGGAAGATCAGGGACTGGAGTCAGTTGGGATGGATTGTCTCAAACACTTTATTGATTAATGTAATTAACCTAAATAATTCCTTTTACTAAATCATCTAAATTATTATTTTTTCTCCAGGATATGATCTCTCAACTGAAGATGGTTATAAAAAAATGACTGATGAATTTGACAAACTTGTTGGGTTTCAGTATCTGAAGGGAGTTCATCTGAATGATTCAAAAGGTATTTGTTTTGTTCATGACAATAATTTAGGGGTTGGCCGGTTATTCCCTTAGCTTTAGGGGTTCTTCATACATTTAAAGTTTATTTTATTATCATTCCATGGCAAGTATTGCCATTGTCTATGTGGAAAACCATCCACAATTCACAAAAGGGATATATGGAGAGGAATGCCCTTTATTGTTCTGGAGGCTAGCTGGGGGTTTCCATAAATTAGGGATCCTCCTACCTGTGACATCTTTTTCCATCACACTATGTAATAATAAGTAAAACATTGTGCTGGTTTGTAAACTTTCCTTTTATAAGAACAAGGCAAATCAAAATATGTTTCTGCTTAGCTAGTGCTGCATTATGATATATAGCTAGTATTTTCAAATATATGTTTCAAATCTTTTTGTTTTCGTGTGATCAGATTTAGGTAATTAGATATGTCATGATGTATACCTTGTTGTATCCCTTATTTATCATTATGGAAGGACCCAAGTATACGTATTGTGCATTTCATTTTGGTTCAATTGACCAAGCTTAGAAACCAGTTGTCTTTGGCTGTTGTTACCCTTCGCATATATAAATAAAGGAAGAAGAAGAAGATATAAAAAGACATTGTGCCCCGGTGATAGTGACCTTACTGCACTGTGGCACAAAATGCTGAAATGCCCTTTTCTTGTGTTGTTGTGCTAAGTTTACTGTAGTAACTCTTTTAGTGTTAAATGGTAGATTCTTTATTAAACCACAGAGTATTATTAGCTCTAAATCTATTTATATATCTGAAAAGCTCTGAATTTCATTAACCTAAAAGTCTGATCATTTATTCATCAGGGAAAGTCGGATGTCATTTGGATCGTCATGAGAACATTGGCAAAGGTTTCATTGGTTTGGATGGCTTCCGTAGATTGATGAACGACAAGAGATTTGACGGCATTCCGATGATCCTTGAAACTCCACCTGGGTAAGTGTCATACAGTCATCTTGTAGATGCACGGTCTGTAAACTCTTAGGCCCACAACCCGGGATCTCTGGTGTGGACCCAGCCATGCCCTACTAGACCCACATCGCTCCGAATCGATGCTCAAAATGCCAGATGGCTAGCTTGGCCTATGGATTTGATGTAAAAAAAGAACAATGCAATCTTTTTGCTTTTGGTTGTGGATGGTCGTTATAGATGCCTAAGGTATCACATCACAGCTGCATATAGACTGTACAAAAGATGTGAAGTTAACTGTGCCTATTAGGGTCCCTTATGTGATATTGAAAACGTTGACCTGGATGCCAAATGTTCTTTTCTGCAAAATAGCTAAATTGTGTTTGAAATTGAAAAAAGACATGGTTCTTCACCCTGTTTTACAGAAAGTGGGGATCCTTACAGTTTACCATTAGCATGTAATATGCCAATTGTCTACTTTGGTATCGGCGTGCTGCTCATTTTCTCTCTTTACATTATTAATGAGTTTTGTCCGTGTTTCCTTCATTTACTAACAGACTAACAGATGCAGAGGAGATTGAACTTCTCTATGATATGGTTGATTGATCATCTCACCATTAATTAACAGTAAGCAAATCCACTTTATTAGTCTTTGCAGTGATATGCTTGTAACCCAGTTTTGAAGTGTGCATCTTATTTTCACAGTTTTTCATAAATTTGAGGGTATATCAAATTGGAATACATCCAGGAACAGAAAAATGCATTCCCTTCTATTATCCTTCATAAGAGGATAGTATTTTATATGGATATTTAGGAGCAAATGAGATGTGGATAATTGGAAGTATAGGAGTTACTATAGATGAATATTCATGAGCTTAAAATTCTTTGCGACTTAATGATGATCACAGTAAGGCAATAATTGTAAGGATATATCCTATAGAAGGTGGTGCACTTCCTATTGCATATATACTTCACAAGGAAAGAACATTGCCTGTGGATATTTTATAGTGAGGGTGTAGATAATGAGGTGTTGTTGGCTGTTGAATTTGCATTAACGTTACTTTCACACCCCCTGCTCTTTTTATTTTTTCTCTGTTTTTCTTTTGGTTTTTCTGTAGAGGGGACTATGAGAAGGAGATCAAGCTACTATACTCACTTGTGAACTGAGATGAATGACCTCTTGAGAACATCAGATTGTCGGAGTTGATCACTCGTAGTCTCAGACCATTCAGAAAATGCCTAGAATTCTCAAGGTATCATAATTCCTTCAGTCCGTCCACATTGATAATGTCATCAGATTCCAGTTTGCAGTTAACCATGAAGCAGTACTAAACTTAGAGTTTTCTGTGATGAACTATTTTTGTAGGAACTGTAGTAGGAAGTGTCCTCTTAGTACCATTTCTTATAGAAAGCTGTTTTGCAATCAGGAAAAGTATGTATGATGGAAAGTTTACTGTTTCAAATCCTTTGCGGATGCCTCAATACCTGCCCAAGACAGATCAATCTATATTGATAAAGATATAGTTGAAGTTTGAGTTTGGCGTTACACACAATTGATACAGTATGGTGCTTCTTCGGCTCGTAACTTAACAAGAAAATTGTCAAAAAATATTGAGAGAGGAAGATTATGTTAGGTACGGTGGAATTTAATTCATTGACTTCACAGTATTGTTATTATGATGTTACAACTTGTGTCTGGGGATGCAAATTCTTCAAAAATGTTCATGTCCGATCAGAAAAAAATGCGCCTCTGTGGTCTGCCATGAAAAGGAGCATTTAAATAATCCTCTAGAGTAACACACAAAATATTTACTAACAATGTGACTCCTAATTGCACATTGGCATGTGCACAACAGAAGTGTGTAGTGATAGGCCTATAATGTGCACGAAAACAATCAAGTTAAGTAACCTACAACTAATTGCAACTACAAAATGACTGTCAATCTTATGTGGGAATTATCACCAGAGAATAGTTATGATATATGCAGTCCTAGAAAGCATGCACTACTTTATGGTACGATTCCCTTATATAGCATCTGTGAAGATATTATATGCATATATATGCTGTGAAAATTGGAAATACCCCCAAAAAAATTTGAGTCCCTTAAATGTTGTAGAAGCATATAGATTTCGATGGTACAAGAATTTGCACAAATCTCAGATGAAAAAAGAGCACTTGTCTGGGGTCATTTTCTCCTTCCATGGCTTCAAAATCTCTACTGCTAGCTTGGCCTTGTTGTACAGTTTGCATTCCTTTCTTCGAAAATGCTTTTTTGATAAGTTTAAGGTCTGGAATGTTTGAGGCTTTGTTGCATCATGTGATACCTTTCTACTGTGGTTTCAAGTATGATGTATCCTTTTGCTTCTTGTGATGTGGCAAAGTGATTTAGCAAGTACCATAGTTCCTCGTTACTTTAGTCAATAAGATCTTTCCCATAAGGCCTGTTGTCAGGATCAAGAAATGACGCATTACATAACAGAGGAGTAGCTGTTAAAATCAGAATGTAAATATCAGTAAATGTAAATATCAGTGTGTAAAAACCAAAAAAACAAAAATGTAAATATCAGCTGTAAATATCAGTCTTTAGGTTTGGTAGTCTCTCACCTTTCCAATAGCATCTGAATTGTCACCAAGCGTTCCGTGCCATCTTGAGTCAGCTGGCAGCAGTTATGATTGTAACCCCCTTGTACTTGCACTTGTTGCTACCTTTATCCAATGTTAATTCTCTGCTGTGACAGTTGAGAGACATACCCCACTTTTTTGTTTGAATTTTGCATATTATGTATGGTATGTTGGACTGCCTCCATGGCGCTCGGTAGGGAGATGTTGGTCTCTTCAATTGCGTGTGCTACAACACTTGCTGGGTCCTTGCACCTCCTGCAATTTTGAAATCTCTTCTTCTAACTGGGCCTATCAATTGTACATCTCCATTCCTTCCTTAGAAAATGCTTTAGCTCTTACCAAAGTTTTTATATCAGACTGAGGCCCGAGCTGTCTCCCCTGCTGGAAATTTCATGCTTAAATTTTAAGACTGAAATAAGGCTGAAAAGGTTTTGTAAATTTCGTAGGTTGACTCACTTTGATGGCTCTCGTAGACACCGCTACGTTGCTTTTATATCAGTCCCCACACACCGTAAGCACATGGTTCACACAGGGATTCCTTCTCCACAACATGGCTGCAATACGGAATACTATGGAAGGCCGTCGGCGAATAATAACACAGTCCCAAGGGACGCCGTACGCGGCTAAAGTCCATAGGCAAAAGCATAGTTAACAGGTATTGTCGAAATTGGAACGTTTTCATGCATGCACGCTTACTTTTAATGCTTAAATTTTAAGACTGAAATTAGGCTGAAAAGGTTTTGTCGAAATTGGAACGTTTGCATGCTTATATTTCAGCCTTAAGTTTCATGCTTAATTCTGCCTTGTTTCATGCTTACATTAAGGCTGAAAAGTTTGGTGAATTCATGCTTAATTCATCTTTAATGTTCATGCTTAAATCAACCTAATTATGTCATGCTTGAATTCTGGGAAATTTGGTTGAGATATGCTGGCCAGACAATATGGCTGCCAAGTATCTTCCTCCGCATATGCAGTGATATAGATAATACAGTACCTTAATGATCAGGTAAGTCTTCAAATGAACAAGACAAAAAAGACACAGAAGCAAATTGGTTTTCCTTCTGACCATGTAATCTGCAAAGAAACTTTCACAAGTAAATACTCAGAGAGGTAATGAATAGAAGTAAAGAACAGAACGATGATAAAAACAACATGCATCATCTACTCATCGAATGAATTAGCTGCATACTAACTTTGAAATTCAAAACACTGAAAATACTGTGTTAACAAGAAAAAGAAATTTTGATCTCTGTTGACCTAAAAGAAATATGACCTCCATGAAAGTATATTCTCTCAGAAAGTTGAAAATGTTTCAAAATCTTCATCTCCTGGCCTTCAGAACACTTCAGATTTACAATTCTGTTGAAGTTGTGCAAGCCAAGGACCGGCGGCTTTCCTTTCTCTCCACACTTTCGAAGAACAAATTCTTTAAGAGAAAAAGATGTGAAAGGTGTTGTTAAATACAACAAAATAACAATTCATGGTTACCAAATAAATCATAAAACAACCTTGGTTTTGCAATAGGTTTCTGCCAAATTGGCAATCCATATTGGGAAACATTAAAACATCTGAGAATGAAAAAGCAAAACCCTTTATTAAGAAGCAGATTATTATGCTGAATTTTGCTTGCAACAAGGATATTTAGCATAACATCTATAGGTTGTCTTTTACCCATCAAGGTTCATATAATGCACTGAGGTGCAATTCTGTGAGGCTTTTCACATGCTTTTCACTACTTTCAGGGCATTGTTTTGATGACTAATGAAGCTAAAAAGAATCACCATAATTTAAGGATCATACCTCTTGCGGCCTGTAAACGAACAGGATCCAGAGGTACACTCTTCTCACAAGAGTTTTTGTAAACGGCTTGCCGTTTTCCCTGAGCGCACCCATTCTTCATCTCTTCTGGCGTGAACAGCAAATCTAAAACTCTCCTCAAAACTTTTTTTGGTGTCTTCCCATTGGACTGGAGATGAATGTTAGCAAGTTGCGCTTTTGTAACCATTGCTGCATACCCTTTCACCAACTCTACTTGGTCCTGTAGAAGAAAATGGAAAGCTTTTACTTTATTTGTGACGAAACAAATAAGTTGATGCTTTTGTTAAATACCAGCCTATATATAGCATTTTACCTACCATTGTCACTTATGTACACCCCAAATAAAAAAAAAAACTAAAATTTTGATCTTAAGACTAGTTGAAGCCAAACATGTGCTGAAGTAAAAAACTTTAAAGGATATTCCAGATGGGAAAATTATTCTTGAGGAAAAAGGTCTACACATTTTGGCAAAACTTGCAGTCAATTCGTATAAGCCATTTATTAGATTTTGGTTACAAAATTTTCTACCAAATTGAAATCGAAGCAAACTTGATTGTTTGCCCAATGGAGATGGGAATTAAATACCAATGCATACATGTGATGCATTTACATTATGAATGATTCAAATTTTGGCATAGAAATTGTTGGGTGAAGAAAACAAAAAACTTATTCCTCAGTGTGCACCTAGGCTATGATATCACACCTGTAGGCTTCAAGTCTATTCTTGGTACAAAATTTGAAAACTTCAAATGTCAATATTCGAGAACAAAGCATTAGATTTGAATGTAAGTTTACAAGAATGTTCAGATTATAGTACTCTTTGATATAACTTTTGGCTGGACAATCCTTTTCAAATGGCAAAAAATGCCAGCATAATTGGATGACTATATGTGACATACCTCAAAAGTTTCACTACTCTCGCATTCTTGGACAAAACTGTCTTCTTCAACCGATGTCTCTGATGGTGCAATGCCATCCAAAAATGAAACTTCTGGGTCTGAAAAACTTGTCTGTAAGAAAAAGTATGAACAACTTTTATTAAAGTTACAAGCAACCTCAGGCCTAGAGGAAAGATGATGGATGGCTGTGGAGTGTCATTCTTCCCTTTAAATGAGGGACTATTATTCAAAGAGTTCTATCAACGGTTCTGATTCAAGCCCTTGCAGCATATAAAAACAAAAGCAAAAAGAGAAACAAAGCAACACCTCTACTACTTTAAAGATGAACGATAATGACATTTTACATTACTCTCTGTACAGTGGTTTATATTTGAATTTTCCTTAAAACTGGGACGTTGACTTTCATATTGAAATTTTTTAAAGATAAAAGATCGCTTTAAGTTGAAATCTAAAACCCTTGTAAACATATCTCGAAGTACGTCATGACTGAGCTTCATATGTTGAGAAAAGAAATCAGAATTGAAGTGGATGGAGGTAAAAGTTGATTCATTTGAAATCAATAAACTTAATCTAGGAAGAACATTTTTTACAGGATATAACAACAATGCTTGCTGATTAGTAGTTGTGCAGTTTGTGGTTGCTATTAGTATTGGGTCAATCCATGCCAAATCATTAACAGATTTTTTGACCGATTCCACGTCAGCCCTCTCAGATTTGGCTGAAACTGATATGGTGTGTTGCCACATGTCTCAAAGGCAGATATTGGGCAAAAAAATGTTCAAAACATCATATGACATCCCATACACTTTCTGCATTCTTTCAGTTAGTTATGTACAGTATAGCCTGTGTTTCATACTGTACAGTACTTGTGTGTGTTTTCAATGAGCAAGTTCCATGCTTAAGTGTTGTCAAAAAATTTCTAAGTATGAGATGCATTGCATGTTGTTGTATGGTAAATTTGTGTGAAAATTTTTTTAAGTCCAGTTTCTGTCTTAAATCTTGCTTAAAAAAAATGGTATCAAAATGAAGCCTGAAATTTAAGCATGAAATTGGTTGAAATAAGTCAGAATTTAAAATAAGGCTGAAATAAGCCTGAAATAAGACTGAACTAAGCATGTTTCAAGCATGAAAGGAAGAATTGAGCTTGTTTCATGCTATAAAAGGGCATTTCAGTCTTAATTCAGCCTTAAATTTCCAGCAGGGTCGGGGTGTCTACCAAAATTTGATGCCTGCCTCTTCCATGCACCGTCTTACAAACATTCTGGTGTGTATGTTATCATTATGCAAAAACTATTGTTTTTTTCTTTCAACAAGATAGATCCAAGGCATCCCTTAGGTTGTTTATGACCAACTAGGTAATATGAACTTTGTAACTTCCGCGCAAAAACGTAGTCAGTTTTTGTTGCCATCTGCAACAAATTCTCAGTTATAAACATGTCATTAAGCATTATTTCACAAACAGCATGAATATAATCATAATCTTTGGGTTTAGAAGCATGAAGTATAGGATCGTTTCAATTTTACTTTGAATTGAATATAATTAATAATATGAAGATAATAAATTTAATGGTCCACTGGGCTAGTCTA
>KN892388.1:11849-49370 GCA_000934455.1 Apostichopus parvimensis
GTACAGTATAGCCTGTGTTTCATACTGTACAGTACTTGTGTGTGTTTTCAATGAGCAAGTTTCATGCTTAAGTGTTGTCAAAAAATTTCTAAGTATGAGATGCATTGCATGTTGTTGTATGGTAAATTTGTGTGAAAATTTTTTTAAGTCCAGTTTCTGTCTTAAATCTTGCTTAAAAAAAAATGGTATCAAAATTAAGCCTGAAATTTAAGCATGAAATTGGTTGAAATAAGGCAGAATTTAAAATAAGGCTGAAATAAGCCTGAAATAAGACTGAACTACTGTAAGCATGTTTCAAGCATGAAAGGAAGAATTGAGCTTGTTTCATGCTAAAAAAGGGCATTTCAGTCTTAATTCAGTCTTAATTCAGCCTTAAATTTCCAGCAGGGTCGGGTGTCTACCAAAATTTGATGCCTGCCTCTTCCATGCACCGTCTTCAAGACATTCTGGTGTGTTTGTTATCATTACGCAGAAATATTGGTTATTTCTTTCAACAAGATAGATTCAAAGCATCCCTTAGGTTATTTATGACCAACTAGGTACAGTAATATGAACTTTGTAACTTTTGCAAAAAACGGAGTCAGTATTTGTTGCCATTTGCAACAAATTCTCAGTTATAGACATGTCATTAAGCATTATTTCACAAACAGCATGAATATTATCATATTCTTTGGGTTTAGAAGCATACAGTATAGGATCGTTTCAATTTTACTTTGAATTGAATATGAAGATAATAAATTTAATGGTCCACTGGGCTAGTCTAAATCTTAATCACATGGTGTTGAACAGTTTAAGAATAGTTTAACTGCCTAAACTGTTGTTTGAATTGTAACTTGTGTGATGTGATTTGAGAATTTGAGAAGGTTGTCCGAAGGACTACCAGTTTCAAAGATTTTCAAAGATTTGGTAGTCCTTCAATAAACTTGGTAGTCCTTCCAAATTTTGATTGTGGAAATCGCTTACCACATGTTTGTGTAAGCTTTCGATTCGTAAAGATGCACATCCCTTTATAAATTCTGTTTTGCATAGGGCTACATCCTCTGTTTTTGCCCTATCCTCGCATATTGTACAAAACATAAGCTTTGACGCATTGTCATAACGAAGCCACAGTTTAAAATCCTTGTGATCCAGCCAGGATTTTTGAAACGATCGTTGCCGCTTCTTTTGGTCGTACTTTTGGCGGACTGTTCTCTTTTCATTGTCCGTCTTAGGCTTTTTCTTAGGTGGTTCAATATTCTTCATAAATCGCCACATGTTTAGATAATATGAGATATCCGAATATACGAAAATATATGCTACACTTTTTTACACTAAAATGTGTAGGTGCGTAATGCAGCATGCATGTGTTAAAAACTAACTTTAAAAAGTAAAACAGACGACCGCTATCCAATGTGTACGAGTAGTCTAATATGGCCTACTTTAAAGCCATCATTGTTTTTACAGTGGAATGTGTTCTGCCATTAAGACAAACCAAAATATTTGCGAATCTGAGGAGGAGAACTCCCACGATGGTTTTGTATTCATTCCTTCTCAATTTCTAATAATTGATCTCCCGAAAATGTGTTCTGCTGCAAACAATACACGAATTACGTTCATGTCATTCAAAATACACTTTCACATAACTGTTTTTGGCACCATTCAGGTAACTTTCCCACCCTGTGTCGGGTTATACTACGTACACTCACAGCCAATCACAGTTGCAAAATCTTAAGTGTATTGATTAACGTTACTGGACAGTATTTAATGATCAGACCACTTTGTGGAAGGGTTTATATCGTTCAACTGCATTGCATGGTTTATACAACTGTCTCAACCTTCAATTTCCTTTTCCCTAACACAATACTGAAATGGGAATCCTTCCCCGCATTATTCGCCAAAGCCTTCAGAGCATTGCAACCAAGTAGAACTGGGAACTCTACTCGTCTATCTGTCATAGCAAGTTCTGGAGAGACTATCAGAAATCCAACATGTGCCGATGTTCCATGATATGCGAGGGCGCTCTCACATAACCTTCCACAGGCACCTCTGTTCCTGAAAACCCTACAACTCTGACCTTCATTGACAACCTCCTCATAGGGCCAGTGACGCATTCCAACTTGTTATAGAAGATATCTGCTGGTATCAGGGATGCTTCTGCTCCAGTGTCTAAGATGCATCCAATCTCCTTGTCTGCAATCTCCAGCATTCCTGATGGGCTTGGGGATAACAAATCAAACTCTCCATCCCTACCTACCGACACACCTACTCTTTCTACAGGCACTTCCAAGGTGGTCTGCGTCCCTTGGTCCTTGTATGTCACTTCCTTCCTACTAGAACTCTCCACTGTAGCGCCCTCAACAGCAGAGGAATCTAATTTCCCTGATTTTGCCTGGCAGGCCCTCGACGATTCGGACATTGAGACTGGTAGTGTCTGGTTCCCTGGCAGAAGTAGCAGATGAGTTCGCCACGAGGACGATTCCTCTTCTCGACCAGTTCTTTCACCAGTCTCTACAGGTCTTGCACCTCTGTTGCAACGCTCTTCAGAGATTGCAGCTCTTTCCTGGTTTCGGCCAATTCCTTGACCAGGACATCATAGCTTCTTTCTTTGTGGAGTACAGCATGGTCCACTGAAACCTGGGTGACATCCTCCCCTACCACCCTGATCCTTACTCTACGCCCAGCAGTCTCTGGATCGTTAAAGAGAAGAAGCGCCTCCTTCCTGACGTCGTCAAATGTTCCCTTTGTTGCAAGGTCAATTCGGCGAAGTTCCCGAAAAACCCAAGCTTCTCTTGCACCTCGGCAAAACTGGTCCCTGAGGGCTCGATCCTTAAGCTGCTTGAGAGCCTGGCCATCTTCCTCTGTCTTGGCAGCAGCCACCATCCTAGAATGCAACCGTAGAAGTTGACGGCTGAAGTCCGTCAGTGATTCTCCTTCCTTCTGGTGGGCATTGTGGAACACTGTTCCAAGGGACTGCATACTGTCCTCCAGGACGAAACAGAGTTGCAACGCCTGTATTACCGTACTCATGGACTCTCTTTCCTTCTCTGGGAGACACAGTACTTCTTCTTTGACAGGACCAACCGAGTGATCGATCAGAGTTTTCGCTTTTTCCTTGTCGGAGAGCTCATATAAGTATGTATTCAATATTAGGTTAGAAAAGTGTGACATTGATGCTCAAAAGTGAGAAGCATTGGATTGTTATCAGGGCACTTTTATTTCAAAGTTGAATACATAGAGAAAAACATCAGTAATTATGGACATAACATTTTGAACACAACTAGGAAATTTTGGACTATGTGTAATGTTAACGTATGTGACTTGGTGTCCTAAAAGTATTGGAATTTCAATCTTCTGAAGACTTACATAAGAATCAAAGATGATGAAAGCAAGAGATTGAAACAAGAACAAATAATAAGAAATTGTCATTTCTGTAATACCCTCTTCAAGTTGAATACAACATGAAAAAAATAGGACACCATAACATACGTTAACAATACAAAGTACTACATATATACAATAATGAAAAAAAGAAAAGTTTGCCAAAGACAGGATTTAAATAGCATATTGAAAGGCACAATGAAGGTGTTTGCCTTCACAAAAGTTACTCAATGACACAATAAACTGTCACTAAATATAATACAAAGCTGTCATGGACCTTGTTACGTATTTTATGGTGGACACTAAAATATAAATGAGACGATGCTCTGAAGTAATATCATCACACTGATTTTATGATGGACCCAAACTATAATGAGTAGATGCTTTGAAGTACTACCATCACACTGGTTGTTATGATGGACCCAAACTATAATGAGTAGATGCTTTGAAGTACTACCATCACACTGCTGTTATGATGGACACTGAACTATAATGAGTAGATGCTTTGAAGTACTACCATCACACTGGTTGTTATGATGGACCCAAACTATAATGAGTAGATGCTTTGAAGTACTACCATCACACTGCTGTTATGATGGACACTGAACTATAATGAGAAGATGCTCTGAAGTACTACCATCACACTGCTGTTATGATGGACCCAAACTATAATGAGTAGATGCTTTGAAGTACTACCATCACACTGCTGTTATGATGGACACCGAACTATAATGAGAAGATGCTCTGAAGTCATATCACCACACTGCTGTTATGATGGACCCAAACTATAATGAGAAGATGCTCTGATTTACTACCATCACACGGCTGTTATGATGGACACCGAACTATAATGAGAAGATGCTCTGAAGTACTACCATCACACTGGTTGTTATGATGGATACCGAATCCTTTTGAAAAGATGCTCTGAAGTGCTACTCTGAAGTACTAAAGTATTACAGATACAAGTCAAATGTAAACCAGAAAGTCAAATGACTTAGTGATTCCTAAACACACACACATACACACCCACACACACACACGCCATCACCATCGCATAGATTCCTTCGGCCTTCGGCAAGGAATCACAAATAGTGAAACATGTAAAATGGATCAACAATGAATAACATGGAAGAAAAATGGCTTGTAGTAACTTCAAAAGGGGTGAGAACAGAATTTGGTTCAATGCTTAACTGCACATAAGTCTGAAATTTACTCAGTGAAACTTGAAATATGATTGTGCTCATTTCAACTGATATGGTTCTGCTCGAAGATGGTTGTCAATGGTTGTCAAATCTAACTTCTTGAAGCGAAACTGTTCCCTTTTGTTAGCAACATCAGGATAGTCTAGCCGACATACAACATTTCCACAGGGTTCCCAGGATACATCTTTTTGGGATGGCCACTTGTAAAGATTGTCACCACATCTTTGCATAAAATTAACATGGAAGTCGGCTTCAGATTCTTGAAGTACCTAAAGTATTGAACAAGAAAGGACCACAAGTTTAATTTATCTGGGAACGTAATATTTTCTTACAAAGAGATCATGGTAGTCCCTGTTTATAGAGTATAAATTTTACACAAAGTTGTTTTAACTGGCAAAGAGATAGGTATTCTGGATGGCAGCAAATATATGATGCTTCACCCAGTGATCATAGAAAAGATGATTTCCTACTGTAGCTCTCTGAAAGATGATAACAGGCATGATTAGCTCCTGCCAGGCTGGGAGTTGCATTGAGAATTTCAAGACCAGCAGAGGCTATAAGGATATATTGAGAATATACTGTATATTCCTTCATTACTTAAATAACTGAAATTTGTTTTGACATTGTTGTCAACAATTACTGTTAATACTCCCTTTCACACAACATATAGTTGCTAATCAAAATATTTCCTTTTTCAAAGTTATAGGATAGGTAGACTACATTTCACTTGAATTTTACAGGTATTTGAAAAGTCCCTTTTTTTCTTACCTCTGCCAAGTACACATTACATGACTGTTTCCCATACAGTTTAACCGCAACAAAACTGCCTTTCGCATAGGTACAGGTAGGCTTGGTTTGACCATTGGCTTCACTGCTGTGAAATGAAAAGAAGAGACAGGAAACCTACAGTAAGTACAGTTACAGTGTGGTTAAGTGACGACTGCTTGTTCATACCATAACTGTCACTTGACCACATATAAAATATAATCTTGTTGATACCTCTCAGCTACTGTAGCAATTGCTTTAACAACTCAAAGAAATGTAGATTACAGTAGTTTAAGAGCCAATTTATTATCACATGATGGTACTGAAGGTATACGTCAAAGTGTCAAACTTATATGTTTATTCACTTTTACTAACCTTGTTGCATCAGCTTCTTCACCATCTGCCATTTCCAGACTCATACCAGGTTTCAGGGCATAATTACTTCTCTTTCCCACAAAGGTGGCTTCCTTACAATTGACATACTTTCCACTAGTAGACTATAGGGCATAAGGCTGAAATGCACTTCTAAATGATGTTTAGTAGTCCCCGCCTTGGCACTACCTGAAATGTAGCTTAAATTGTAGATATTTTATGTCTCTTTCAGACTATGGCAGTTCCCACCTCCAGAAGTGGAGCACTTCCCAGAAATTCCCGCTTAAAGACAAAGGGCCCAAAACAAAAATTCCCTTTAAAAAAAGCTGCAGACAGCATAAGGAACTTTTGCAAAGCCATGTTTGTATTATGATTTCTCTTGATCAAGTGACAACACTGGTTGCTTTATTCAAATACAATTAAAAAATATATTAAAATACAACGTGCACTTCGTGAAATCCATCCCTAAACACTGTATATTTGACGTATTTTCAAATTTTGGCCTACTTAGCCTGTTGATTTAGATTTTTTACAATATACATGAATATTTCATGAAAATGAATTAGCCAAGATATATTCCAAGAGATTGAAATCATCCAATTAACCATAAAGGAGCTTAATTAATGAGTGAGTGAATATAAACGACTTATCTCAGCATTGTGTTATTCAAAAATGGACCCAAATCTTCTGTCAAATGTGCAAACTCACCTATATTTAAGAGTGTTGCAATGGTACATAGAATTGTAAATAAATGCAATGCATGTTGAATATATATTATAAAATAAATATACATAGATGAATCCTACTTTGACTAAAGAGTTACTTTGTCACTGTCTTGGAGTAACAGCTTTTTTCTACCTGTAGATATTTCATATTGTTAATACACCAACATTTACAAACACTACATAATGGTTACGGCCAGGGGTGCAGTTGCTGTATTAATACTTATGCACATAATACACCACTTCACAGAATAAAAATTATTCTCAACTTCAATTCAATGGTTGTAAGTGTGCACCAGAAGTGTTATTAGGGTATTCACCACCATATTTATGTCATTCCTTTCGTGGCCAAATACATGATGTCCTGAGCAATGGCAAGGATGTGATGATCCTCGGCATCTGTAGTCTTCACTTTCTCCTTATCATCTGGTTCATCGGAAATGCCAACAACCCATGCCAGAAAGTTATACAGCTTTGTTGGTACCATACTGCGTGCTGCGTCTATTGATAAATCTGTTGATGTTGGAGGCCATGGAAGGTTGGTTGATGCTGTTCCCTGTAGCATTTCTTTCTTCAGGTCCAATGCAGTAGAATACCTGTCCCTGAGTGATGACATCTCATTTGGTCTAGTTTGGTAGCCACTGCCATGCTTCTGTCGCTTTCTCATCGTCTGTGGTGTCTGTGTCAGTAGTGGTGGTATCAGATTCAGAACCCATGACACCTGGCACAAGTTCTTCAGTTGATAGTGTCTCAATGTACACCATTTCACTAGCATATATTTTCTTTGGCTTTAGAAAACACAGCTGGGGATACCTGCGTTGTAGGCGTTGCTTCAAATTGTACGTCCTGTACCCACTGGCATCGATGCCTTCCACGTCTTTCACAGCTTTGACAAACTGCTTCTTCAATTTCGTAAAGTGGTAGATATTCTTCTCCACTATGATCTTCTGATCAATGTTGTATTTACAAAAGGCATCAAATCCTTTGGCATAGTCTGTTAGTTTGGCTCTGCATTGTTTCTGGTTAAGTAATTTGTGTAACCTTTGAAACTGCTCCGATGGTATCTCACTTCGATGGCCACACAGTCTCTTTCACGAATCTGCATCAATATCTGGACCATTCTTGTCATTAGCAGCTATTGCTAGTTTGCCACCATCTGGCAGTTCACATAAAAGCAAAGGTTCTTTCTTCTTTCGTCCCTCGCGATCTCTCCATGACTTGTTGCCACAACAGATAATGCACACCTCAGGAAGGACAAGATTAGATAATGTCTTGCGAAAGCTGACAACACTGGAGCTAGAGCGTAACAACCTTGTTTCTGCTGTAGATGACGTATCCTTAGCTTTGGGTTCCCCGCTGGAAGTGGATGGTTCCAATTCTGTGAAAGAATGAAATAAAAATGATGTGTGAATCAATTTGTAGGTACCGCGGTAAACAAATACTAGTACATGCAATGACAAGAATTAAGAAAGGAAAAACAAAAGCATAATTTGTCTTATTTGTGTAAATACATTTAAATTATGTTGCTCATAATTATGTTGCTCATAACTGTATTCCAGTTGGGAATACATGACATATTTGATTTTTCAAAACTACCATATAATTTGAAACAAAAAAAAATAAGGAACTACAATTGTATTGAAAATTGGACGTAACTCTGCAATGTGTCAGCTTTTTAGACAAAAGCCACATAACTACAATATGAGACCAAAAATATAAATTTCTATTTATTTTATTTATCATGTCTAACATTCAAGTATAAATACTACACATGCATAGGCGAGTCATGCACTGACTGTACATCAAGACAGCTAGATGTAATTCATTATGCATGTACATGTATATAGTAAAGGCTTCATAATTGGCGCACCCTCATAATTGACGCACCTTCAAATATTACTAGCAACGATACAGCAGGCCACCTAAACTTTTTGCAGTCAAGCAGAATTACATATTTCATGAGCTTGAATCCATTTCAGCTATTTGCTAACCAACTTGTGGTTTTTCTTAAGCTTTTAACACCCTCCTCCCAGTTTTGCACATTTTTTAGGCATTTAGAAATCTTACACCCTAAAAATAACCAACATTACCTCAATATGATACCACTACTCTATGGGACCTGACCTGTCTGAGCTAAGAGGCTCAGAGCATAGCAAACAGCATCCAAAGTCAATGGATGTATACTAAGGCCGCCTACACTACAGTTCGCTTATCGACGAATGTGTCAATTTAGGGGTATGAAAGAACTTGACACGGCAGACATTTTGTGGTCAAATTCTTCTCAATTATACGTTGCGTAGGCACAGAACTTTAAATATTTTGAAATCATTACATTTCTGAGGAACTACACATATGAAAAACACATACAGTTGAGTGATTTGGATCTTTCCTTGATAGACATCGTGGATCAAATACTTAAGTGTTAATTATGAGCCTAACATGCTACATGTATGAGTGTAACTCTTAATGATGATCCAAATTGAACATCATAAAATGTGCTTTATACGTATTTGTTACATCCGAAATTAAAGTCTTACCTGGTTCATTGCATGATTCAACCACAAGTTCTTTCTTCTTGTTGTTTATACCTCGCTTGCGCTTTGAGGAGTCGGTAAAATACCGATAACTTTTCTCGTGGATACCACCATGTTCTGGGATAGGTAGTGTGGTAATATCAACATCGCTATTAACACGTAAAAATTCACTTGCTTTATTGGCCTGATAACCCACTAGATCTTTCCAAAGTGTAACACTTTTCAGTAATGTGTTCCATGTTGTCACTGTGAAAGGCTTTAAAATTCCATAAACATCATAACAGTGAGCAAAACAAGCATTTTTCGAGCAACTTTCATGGTCCGCCATCGTAATCGTTTACATGACTCTCCAGGTAAAGCGTCCTGCGTGTACCAGTGAAAATCGGCGTACCGAAGCTTGTTAAAACGGCGTCTCTGATTCGTCAGTTGGACCGTGCATCAAAGTTTGTTTACTTTATGCACCAATCACGTAAATGACATATTTCGCGGCCGAAGGAGAATCTGTAATACAGTTTAATTGGCTCATTTCGTTGCTACGATCGTTGAATTTTATTATATTTGTCAAATTCTTACCAAATACTAAATAATGCTCCACTTCGTAGGGTGGGAACACATAAATTAGTTCTTTAAAAATATTTTACTAATTTTCAAAAGAGGTTTCATGTAGTGCCAAGATGGGGACTACTGGACAAGCTCCTATATCAACTCGCCCTACCGTCTATAGTACATTCTGAACAAAAAGAGCTTCTTTCACATGTAGTAACAACACTAGGTGCTATCCCTATAAAAAAATGTAGGGCTCTAGTTTGGGGAATCGGCTTCAGGTCATTGTTACGAACCATCCTAAAATCTGTTGGAACTTCTCCTTCCCTTACAAAGAAGAAGGTTCTCTTTGCATGTGAATGTTCTTGGACATCTCTGGGAAGTGACAAGAAATTCTGACCATACTTGAATAGATCATGGGCATCACGGATAATGACTGTCTCCCTTTGACAGCCACTGCAGCACATTTCTTCAGAACCCCAATCTCTCCATCACATGGGCCCTTGCCATGCCGGCTACCAAAGAAATGTTTTTCAACAGGAAATCCGTAGTCTTCAACTCCATGCGAGGCATCATTGGATGAGCTTTTGTTCTTGTATTGCGAACCAGCTCCATCGGAAAAATGAATCTCTCTAATAATTTGCACTCCTTGACGAGAAATGTGTTCATTCGCTAGGGTTACAAAGTGATGCACAGCCTCATGGTCATGAGATCTATCATCAGAAATAAATACCATAGACTCTCGTGTTACTTCTGAGCACTGATCATCTGGGCAATGATAATAGGCCACTATGGGATGTATGGTAGCTTGTTGGTAAGACCAGTGAGCAGATTGAGCTTCATCTTGGAAATGGCAGTTGTAATTCTGGCCATAATCCATGCAGAATACAACCCATGAATGAGGGAGATTATTTCTCAATTTGTCAAACTGCATTGCTTGCCATATAGCGTTGACAAAGTGTTTAGAAAATGGATCAAGCTTTTCTTTGAGGACATCAGTGAGGTCAGACAGAGAGGCTTTTTTCATTAACAGTCCCATTCTTTTCCCCTTTTCCTTCATTTCTAATTCCCAAGACTTCCATTCAACTGGGGCATGTCCATGAGCAGCAAGAAGAGAAGCTACGTGGGTGTCCACTCTACCAATGCCGCACTTTTCACAGGTCCTGTCAATACATGAGTGAACTGGTCCTGCTGCCAGTTGGCAACAAAGAGGTGCTTGGCAAGGGTGTCGGCTTCATCTTGCATTTCTTGGAGCATTTCACATATGGTGCCCCTCTGATTCACCATGACCTTCTTGGCTTTGGCCTTCCCATCATGTTGGTATTTCTGTGTCACCCACTTGAGCCAGTGCATCATGGAGTGGCCCTGGTCTTCTTCTAGCTTGGAGAAGCGTTCACGGAGCAAGTGGACCCCACACAGTGCCCAGTCTTGTTCGATGCAATCCTTCCTGGCAAATTTGCCCTCTTTTGGACACATGGACAGTTCAATCAGGTGGTATCTATCCTTCACCTTGATATCTGGCATGCGGAAGGCCTGGGCTGCTCTGTTTGAGTGACTGCAACTTCAGTAGGATATTGGTACACGTTTCACAGAGGCACTGATTTAGCTTCATCTTGTGTTGAAGGAGGACGCTCTCCGGTCTCATCTTCTGGAGCAGGGAGAGGGAAACGTTGTCACTGTTGTCCTCCTTCCACATCTTGTAGGCTTGAGCGATGGACACCTCCATGACCCTTCGCTGGATTTGCTTAGTGATGGTCTTCATGTAAGGCAGCTCCCGAGACACCTTGGGGCATTGGTAGAAGTCTCGCCCTCGTTCAATTACTTCCATACTGGTGGCATCACTCCTCCTCTTCCTTTTGGCGGAAGCCGTTTCCTGCGTCAGAGACTTGGAGAGTTGTCACATAGCCTGGTCTGACATCCAGCTGCCGGGCCAAGAGGGTCTGCATCCGGTACGTCTTGCAGATCATGGCTGCACTCACTAACAATCTCCTGTCTCGGAGTGATTTGGTGTCTTTCTTCTGCTTCAGGTCCTGCACACTCTGTCTTATGGTAGCAGTCATGAGCCCCTGGAAGAGTTGTGTCTTCTTCCTTGTACCAGCTGGAGGTATTAGACCCCTTTTTCTCCAGCACTGCCTGCTTCCGTGGCATTGTCCTTTTCCCTAGGAGAAAGTCCTCTACGATGTCACTGAACTTCTCAGGATCTTTGGGGACTTTCTCCCATTGTCTGGACAGTGCCATTCGTCTAGCGGATGGTGTTGGGAAGCCGGACGTATGTCTACTATTACTAGGGGTCTTGGGCGTCTCCTTCTTCTGTTTGTTCTTCTTCACCGATCGCTTTTCCCTCTTCTTTTTTGCGTCTTTCTCTCGCATACGTCGCCTCTGCTGGGGGGTCATCCTCTTAAGAACAAAGTTAGCTGCACTTTCTCCCGTCAATTTTCTTAAGCTTATTGCAGCCTCTACATCTTCTTTAAAGTTAACAATAGATTCTGCTGCAGCACCCGTAAATGCTCTCAACTTCTTCTCTTTTGGCAGAACGTAAACAGTACCTTGTTGCCTTTCCCCCAGGGAAGCTGTCAGTCTGTCCAGTTGCTCCTTCAGCTCCTCTAACATCGTCATTGCATCCACCGCCCTTTATTTTTCAAAGATTTCTAAAATTTATTCTGACCCCACTCGTACTACCAAATGTGGAGACTGGAACAATATCAAATAAACAATCAAAATTTATCTTTCGTCTCTCTAGTGTGGTTCCAGAATATCACTTGGTTTAACGGCCGTGAGCCCAACTTTATCTTAATATTGAAATTTGAATAGCATTTCTGCTTTGCTGGGGTTGAGTCTGTTGCACTTCTCGTCGTATAGGTCCCCAGCTTTGCTAAAAGCCTTTCACTTGGAACGCTCTATGGAGGAGCACAAAGATATCTCGTGGCCAATTTTGCAAGGCGTGGGAATAGATGGTTGTTCAGTTTCCAACATTCTAATGGGTCTCTATCGCGTTCTTGAAGGGGGTCCACTAGAAATATGTTGATCTCTTCTTTGGCGCTGCCACAACCTGGAATTTGTGCTGCCTGTGCACACTGCTCCCTTAAAAAGGCAGTATACTCATCTTCAAGCAAATCACAGGCTGCAGACGTTGTTTTGTTGGCTTGGCCGGCCTCCGTTTTGTACCGAGGATCCAAAAACGTGGAAACCACTAGCAGTTTGTTGGTTTCCATATCCGAAAACCGCTGATTCAATGAGTCAAGCATGCCTTGAGTTATAGTTTGAATGCCTCGGTCATCTGTGTGTCTCTCAAGTGACCGGCGTAACATGGACACCAACGGAATGATCATAAAGGTGGATGCTGAGGAGGAGGACGCCTTTCGGGTTATTTCCTCGAAATGTCGTAATGTCAAAACTAGTGTGCTAACCAGCTTCCATTGGTTGGCTGTCATGACAGGAATGTCATACAAGCTGGAATACTCTACAATAGCATTCTTCTGTTCCTGCAACCTTCCCAACATGTAAAATGAGCTGTTCCAGCGGGTGGCAACATCCTGTAGTATATGGTGTTCTGGAATAATATGATTAGCCTGCAAGCCGGCAAGGCGATGATAAGCCAAGGGTGAATGGTTAAATGTCCTGCAAGGCGCCGGGAGGTGGCCAGCATGTCATTAACTGAGCCGGCAAGGCGATGATAAGCCAAGGGGGAATGGTGGAAATGTCCTGCAATGCCCTGGGAGGTGGCCAGCATGTCATTAACTGAGCGCTGGGACGATATGGTATTGAAAGGATAGGGGCGGAGGGAGCGCTGGGAGAGGCGGTAACAAAACGGAAGGGCTCGTCTGCAGTTAAGTCAGAGACTACGTTGGTAAAGAGGACCAAGATCTGTTCTTGAGTTTTCTTATCTATTCAACTCGGACTGAGGCATCCGAACCAACGAATAACGTAAACCAAAAATATAACAGCTCCAAATATGGTCAACAATACTACATTTCATCTATACAATGGTGGAAACTTCTCTTACAATCTCTTGGCGCTGAGCTAAAACATCTGCAACCTTTGACAGCAGGCATGGAGGAGCAGCTTGGCTTGGGCAGAAAGTAGCACCCAACCAAAATAACCCTCGCTGGGCTTATGAATATATACTTAAAAGTTAAAACCCAACTTACATAACAAATTCATAGTTAAAATGCAATATTTGAAGTAAACACAGTTAAAGAAGGTAGGAAAAAGCTTTAAAGGTTTACTTATACAACAATTAACAAAATAAAGAACAAAACTGTGGCCTAGTTTATGTGGCGAACTAATAACTATGTGAAAAGGCTGTATGAGGACAAATAAATACAAAGCCTTGGCCTCATTATGCACAACCTCAAGAATATGAATAACTTCCACCAGGAGGCAGCCAGAAACAATGAATAAAAGATGAGTAACTTAAACTTCAGTACACTACAAACTTCCACGCATTTCCCATCATCGTCTCGACTGACGTTAAATACTTTTAAAAAGTAACAACAATAATAAATAGAAATTTAAATACATGCGTCATAAGAAATATAATACAGCCACTCTATTGTGTAAAACAGAACGTGGAAGATTGCCAGGGTTAGAATGTATACCTTTAGTTTGTCTTGTCGATCGGCTGAGTACAACTCTGGGATGTTCAATTGGGTCACCCTCTGTCTCATCCTCTCTTGGCCTCCCTTGCTCAAGAAAAATCCACAATGGCAGAATTTGGTTGTGTGTCTTCTGGCTCTGTCTCTTCCAGTAGATCCTCCTGTTGATGAATAGCGAGTTCAGGTTCCTCAACTTGCTGAAAATCTTGAGGGTCTTCCGTAAGGAGTCTTCTATTTACCGTTTGAATGGGACCTCCTAATAATGGGCGAATACCATAGACATCCCCTTCTGGGTTCACTCTGACTATAACGAAAGGATCTCTGCGGAACTTATCCTCAAGTACAGTACTCTGGCACCTACCTCAAGAGGAGTACTCTGCGGCAGTTGATCATGCTTTGCCTTTTCTTTCTCCTTGGAAGCCTTAATCCTTTCTGCTGCTACTTTGTGAGCTTCCTGCAAGGCAGCCGCCTGTTCATCAACAAAATCTTCATCCCAAGTCTTTCTAGCATTACTAAGAAGCTGATCTAGTGGGGTATACGCTTCTCTCCCAAACAGCATCCTGTTAGGAGACATGCCAGTCACTCTGTGTGGGGTACAGTACTGTTGTACAGAAACACAAGGTTTGATAACAGCTCTGGCCAATTCCTCCTCTGGGCTGAGCCCAAAGAGCGAATCGTCCCGCAAAGTGTTCGATTAAACCTATCGGTTTGTCCATTTCCTTCTGGGTGGTAAGGCGTTGTTCTAGATTTTGAAATACCATATAACTTGCACAACTCCTTAATGGTGTTACTTTCGAAATTTCTGCCCTGATCAGAATGAATTCGCAGAGGCACTCCATAATGAGTAAACCACTTGTCTCTCAATGCCTTGGCTACAACAATGGCAGTTTGGTTTCTACAGGGAATTGCTGGACTGTACTTGGTAAATGCATCGGTTATGACCAGTAAGTCTTCATATCCGCCTCTCCCAACATCCAGCTTAAGGAAGTCCATAGCTACCAATTCAAGGGGGTCGGAAAGCCATGAGATGTCGGTGTAGAGTCCGCACTTTCGGTGTAGGAGCCTTTATTGCTACGCAAGTGAAACACTTATTAATGTGCTTTTGTACGTCTTTGTGCAGTCCCGGCCAAAAGCAACGTGCCTTGAGAATGCAAATTGTTCTTCCAATTCCTTGGTGCCCCCACTGATCATGAGCCATATCAATTAGAGTGGACTCCAAAACTTTTGGGACCAACAGTTGGTTGCACTCCTTCCCGGCATTCAGGATCTGTCTGTACAGTACTCCCTGGATTTCGGTGATCTTGTCGTACTCTTTAAGCCAGCCTCTGACTTCTGTGGAAAACAGCCCTGTCCCATCTCGTGCTCGCCAATCAGAATGCCAGAATTTCCCGACTTCAAAACAATTTTCGTTAAGACATTAATATAACCTTAATATATCATTAATATCTCATAGAAACGTTATGTCGACGTTCTTACACACCACATTTAACGTAATAAACACGTATTAAATGTTATGATAACGTACCCGTTACTTCTCAAATCTCTTCATGTCGAGATGTGTCAATTTCGAAGTTCAGTAAAGGTTTCCAACTTCCTATCGAAACCACCTAGCGCATAGTCACGACTAGGCCATCAGGTGCTACGAAATGCAATTCTGCTTAAAATGTCGGAACATCGAACATTATTCATGAAGCGCATACTGTATGTTCAGAGCGTGTTAGCGCTTGTAACTTTGCTGGGGTTCTATCCTACCCCTTTTTCAACTTACTAACGCGTTTGTCTTGGTAATTCACCAAAGAAATAGAGAGGCTTACTCCATGGGATCGCTCATGTAGTCGACAGCTCGTTGCAGCAAACGTTGAGCTCACACGTGGCAAGCCAGGTGACTGCTTGGCCCCTCCTCTCTTAACAAATGTACAGCGTTGTACACTTTCCTGGCAGTTTGCCAAGGTTCTAAAAGTTTTCGTTTTTCCTGGCAGTTTGCCAGGTTTGCCAGGTGGCTGCCTGGCCCCCCTCCTTTCTTAACAAATGTACAGTGTTGCACATTTCCTGGCAGCACTACGCAGCAGCAGCACTACAGGGTACACTTGAACGCATCTCAGAAGGAACAGAGGAACCAATGCTTATCTCCGCTTTCACTGCTAGTATGCTGATGTCCGGACAACGACTCAGTACATCTGCACACCTGTTCTGTTTTCCTGGACGGTATTTGATGGTTAGGTCGAATGACGCCAATTGAGATACCCAACGCTGCTCGGTGGCCCCAAGTTTAGCTGTCTGGAGATAAGCTAAAGGATTGTTATCGGTGAGTACGGTACACTTAGAGCCAATTAGGTATTCCCTAAACTTATCTGCTACAGCCCATTTTAAAGCTAATAACTCTATTTTGATACTGGAGAAGTCCTTATAGTTTTTCTCCGCACCTCTCAATCCCGACTTGCATACACCACTGGGTGAAGCCTACCCTGGTCGTCTGCTTGAAGGAGGCAAGCTCCTAGGCCCTTCAACGAAGCATCTACTTCGACAACGAATTCCTTATCGTAATTAGGATAAATATCTGAAGTTGTAGGGAGGGGCAATCGGGAAAGGGCGTCTGCAACAATGTTTAATCTACCCGGTTTGTATTCAACGGAATAATTATAATTCATTAGTCTAGTTGCCCATCTAGAAATACGCAGAGGTCCATGACCAGGCTGTACCAGATGTACACAACAGAGTAGTAAGTGCTTTGTGGTCAGTACGGAGTGTGAAACGTTGGCCCCACAGATACGTGTGCCACTTTTCTACGGCCCATAGGCAAGCAAGAGTCTTTTTTTTCCCCGGTCAAATACTTTTGTTCACACTCTGTTAATTTGCGTGACGCGCACATGACAAGGCGTCCTTAACCAGTGTGAAGCTGAGTCATGATTGCTGCAATGCCCCGATTCGAAGCATCCGTAGTAATAAACGCTTCTCTAGTCGGGTCAAATAATGCAAGTGCGTCCCCGTCAGTAGTAATTGACGCTTTGATTTGTTCAAATGCATCATTTGCCTCTTGCGTCCATACGAAAAGCTTCTTTGCAATCTGTATATCCCGAATGGGCTGCACTTTCATAGCAAAGTTAGGGACGAACTTAGCGTAGTAGCCCGCTAAGCCCAAAAATGACAGAATTTTGTCAACAGACTGCGGCGCTGGCGCATCTGTGATTGCTTTCACAAGGTCAGGCGCAGGACGAATGCCTTCCTTTGAAACAACTTGCCCCAGTAATTGGATTGTAGTGGCATTAAATTCACACTTTGAATTTAGTTTCCTTCCTGAATCTCGTATTTTAGTGAGAACGCGCTGCAAATGTTGTTTGGCTTGCGTCTTACTGTAAACCACAACATCATCTAAATAGCACTGTACACCTTGTAAGCCAGTAAGAATTGAATGCATGACCTTTTGAAAACATGATGGTGCCGAAGCAAGGCCAAAACAAACACGCTTGTACCTGTAATTACCTGCATGCGTAATAAATGTAGTGAGGTCTCGACTTTCCTCATGTAATTGTAACTGGTGGTATGCAGGTTTAAGATCTAGCTTTGAAAAGTAGCTAGCTCCTTGTAATTCAGTAAGTAATTCCTCAATATGTGGTAATGGGTGTTTTTCCAACACCATATTCTCATTAAGCTTTCGCAGATCTACGCAAATGCGAATTTTGCCGTTTTTCTACCACGCAACCACGATAGGGGACACCCAATCTGTGGCGCCATGAACTTTCTCGATGACCCCTTGCGCTTCTAAGTTTTCTAACTCCTGTGTGACCATGTCACGAACGGCAAATGAAATGCGCCGCAAAGATTATTGCACTGGCTTCGCATCCACGCTAAGCTTAATCTTTTGCTGGAAACCCTTGATAACCCCAAGATCATCTGTAAACAATTCCTGAAATATAGATGCAATTGGATTAGCAATAATTGGGTTAGGGATGTTAGTAGGAGTGTTAGTAGTAGAAGTCAAAGTAGTAGAAGGCGTGTTATCAGTTGAGTAACATGATAGCTTTGCACCATCAATTATCAGGCGTAAACCTTGGATAAGGTCTTTTCCAAACAAGTCAAGTGAACAACAAAACTTGAAGGATAGTGTACATGTTTGAATATGTAAAAGTGACCTGAAATAAAACCAATTACTGTAGGCACTGAAATTGAAAATTCTGAACTAAATGATTAAAACAAAATATCTTACCATTCCAAATTGTTAAACAAGTTTGAAGCCTGTATCTCCTCTCTTTCTTGGTGGCCCATAGTTTGACTGCATCCAAAAATGGATAGTTCTCTGGAGCTGGACCAGAAATGGTGATTCTCATGAGACATTCTAGTGTGTC
Organism: Apostichopus parvimensis; assembly: GCA_000934455.1. Classification (NCBI taxonomy): domain Eukaryota; kingdom Metazoa; phylum Echinodermata; class Holothuroidea; order Aspidochirotida; family Stichopodidae; genus Apostichopus; species Apostichopus parvimensis. The sequence continues at coordinate 30,283 of KN892388.1, forward strand.
CTCTCCCATCCTATTCCTGTGATCAGTTTTCACCATTTTCATTCTGCTGAAGTCCCTTTCACAGTCAGCTGTGTGTGGAGGGATAGTTTTGTATATTTTGGCCAGTACTGAGAGGTTTGGAAACATAGACACAAGTGTTCTTTGGCACAAAAGTATTTCAATGTAGTTTCATCGAACATTAATAGCATAATATCTGTTGTCACGAAATTCACTGAGAATTTTCTGTTCTATGACCTCACCCAGACACAAAAGAAATTCTTTAATTGAAGTTTCTGATGTGTATTTTGCATTGGCTCCTTTACAGATTTTACTCTTGATGTCAAGACCCAATTGGGTCAACAAGTCAAGTAATTTTCAAAGTTTGTTGTGTGAGGAATGTTGCTGTACTTCTAGCGAGGAAGTACAAGCACTGAAATGCATTGATTATATTCTCCTGACTTATTTCCTTTGGATTTGTCAGTAGTTCACCAATGTGTCAGATTGTTTTTCTGTGCAAATGAAGTGAAACTGAATCACGATGCTTAACACAATTATCATGGGCTTTGACACTTTCTAAGCGTAGCCTTACACAACCCTGTTTGCTCCAAACCTCTCGGCAAAATTAATGGTGTCTTGTTGAACTTTTTACAGTACCTGCAAAACATACCTGAACCTGGCACAAATTCCAACCACGGTCTGGTTTGTTTCCACTTTGGGTCGAAACCTTTGACTTGTTTCACAATCACAGCAACAGTTGTTTTCAATGAAGCTGAAGTCGAAGTGGAGGGTAATTGATCACGCCCAGGAGATATGGAAGATTGCGGTTCGGGTAGCAAAACTTGCGGGGACTCGGTGGCCACTGCTGTCTGTGTCCTAGAGTCTGCTGTGTGAACAATTCCTCTGTACATCAACATCATTTGAAAGGTTCTCTTAAGAGAACCTAAGTTCATGGTGTAGTCTTCAGATTTCCAACGTGTCAATAGAAGGTTTTTAGATTTACCCCCTTTCTTTAACTGACCTCGAAGCTTTGTAAACATGTACTTAACTTTACTGTGAAGTCTACTTAGCACTCCAGTACCCTCGACATACTTGTATTTGATCCCTTTCAGTGAACAAATCTTTTGCAAAACTGCTTTTGTTCCTTCAATATTATAGTATGCAGACCCATTTTCTTCAACCAACCCATATTTAATGTACACATTCACTTTTAATTTCCATGAATGATGAATCATCATGTTTTGGGTGGGCAACTACCAGAGCTACCTGTAACAATGTAAAGAAAATAGAAAGAACATGAACCGATTCATTTTGGCCATTGCAGTCAATCACCATGTTCCAAAGCAAATGTCTTAGGCAAGCTCAATGATGTAACTTCACGCTCTCTATCAACTTTGGTAAGGAAGGAATGATCACACTTGTTACCTTTCAGCGTAACAAATCTTACTGTCTGTCGCTTGAAATCCACGGTGACTTAAAATTAGTTTTCCATCAAAGTCATATTCTTCCAAGCAAGGTCTTTCAGTCAGCCATATTTGGAAGGTTTCTAGTTCAATGCAGCAAAAATCTCCAACCTCATTCACAATCCTGTACCACCATCCTTTGATGAAACATTCTTTGGCACAAGAAACACTCTGGAATCCGTAGATGGTGTGTCCTTTCTGACTTGAACTCCTCAAGCCAATTCTTTCCACAAAGTCAGTGAACACTTCCCTTGGCACAGGAAGGTTAATGTCACTTCACTGTCTATTTTCCTGCAGCTGCAACTAAGCCTTTCTTTGACAGCTGACAACAAATGGAATTGAAAAAAGTCACGAGTATCACCATCAATTGCTGAAGAATGAGTATCGAGAATATCCTTCGAGAATAAGCTGAGTTATGATTTCTGCAATGCCCTGATTCGAAGCATCCGTAGTAATAAACACTTCTCTAGTAGGGTCAAATAAATGTCCATACTTGCCACAGTTATTACAGCGTTTACCATACGCTCTACACTGACCATGCGCATGAATGTGACCACAGTTTCCACAACTGACTCTTCACTCTGCACTTGAATCTGCAGATTTGTCTTGCCTTGCTGACTGAAATGTACGTCTTGTTCTTACCGCATCTACACTAGCCTCATCCTTTAAGAATTTCATTTGCTTTGTTGACTCCTCACCAGCTCAACAAAAGTTTATAGCTGATGTGAGTGTGAGATTACTTTCTCGAAGAAGACACTCTTTGACTCTCTCCGAGTTTGACCCAACAACTATCCGGTCCGTAATGAGCTCATCTTCAAGTGTTGTGAACTGACAGTTCTTAGCAATGAGTCTTAGTTCAGTTACATATTGGTCTATGCTTTCATTGACCCCTTGGTTACGCGTATTGAATTTGTATCGCTCTACGGTGACATTTTGTTTGGGTTTGCAATAGTCCTCAAACCTGTCAAATAACTTATCGATCTTATTTCTATCAGCGTCAGCGATTGTCATTGTATTATGAATGTCTCTACCTTCTTGACCAATGACATAGAGAAACAAATTAAGTTTCTCTTTATCTTCCTTGCCTGACATGCATAAGTCAAGAAACAGTTTCATACTTTCTTTCCATTTCCTCCAAATTTCTGTAACATTACTCGTGAAGTCCATTTCCGATGGTGGTTTCAAGGTATCCATTTTGAATCAGTAGAGCCTGCTTCCGTTCCGGTGTAGCCGTCGTTAAATCCGACTCCAGTAAATAATTCGTAAACAGTTGCTTCCACTGCGCCCATGGCGTGGATGGTGTACCAGGTGTAGGTAAAAAATTGAATTGGAGGCGGAATAGCCTGCATCTTGAACTTGAAGTATAACTGACTGAAGGAATTCAAAGTACTGTAATAATACGTAAAATATCCCAGTAGAACTAGTAAAGACAAAGTAAAGTTAACAGCAGTGAATAGTATACAAATAATGAATGAACAATCTGTTGAACAATTCGTTGAAAGATGTAATTTGTTCCATTCAACTCGGCTGCGCCTCGTTGAATGGAACATTCCATCTTTCAACTCATGAAATATTTGCACTATTGCACGAATTGAAACCATTCATTATTTGTTTTATACAACACCTTCAAAATTGGATATTTGTATAATAGGCCTATGTCCAGGCCTATGTCTAGGCCTAGCCCAGTCCCGGCAGTCCAGGCGGTCAACTGCCTCCAAATCAGTCCCGGCACATTTTGCAAATGATTCCAAACGTCGTATGGCGAATTTGATTTGTTTTTTGGTGTTAGATGCATCAGCGTCGCTCAAAATGTCTGCTAGTTCTTCGTCGTTGAAGAGAACAAAATTTGTTGCACCGACCGCCGCCATTGTTGCTGTGTCAATGTGTTGCGTGCAATGAATGAATGGAGGTGTCGTCTGCTATATGTTTTGTTAGAGTAACACTACCATCAGTGTGTAACTCACTGTTGTATTAAGATGGGTAAAATGCACTCATGCAACAGATTGTTTTGAACAGACAGGTTTCTCTGCTCTCTTACCATTGAAAAAAGTGCTACCAAAAAAGTATAACCCATGGTTCTATTTCATAGAGTGGAATAGAGCGGATTTTGCATGCAATCAACGAGCAATTGACCAATCAAATGACCAGAATACAGTTAGGTGTTGTATAATAGAAAGTAAATAACTACACACAGAGTGGCAGACGTACTCACTCACACAGAAATTAATAACCACAGACAATAAAGTAATCCAAGGCAGAACAGGAATAAAATCTTTATCCTCGTACCCAAATGTTATGTCGCACGCGTATATCGTAAGTAGTATGATGAATGTAATTAACCTGAATAAATAAGTATACAGGAAACGAATGTATACGTTAACCATTTATTCCATGTCTTCCTTGGTGAGTACCCATATATAGCAACTGTTCTCATTAATATTTATATTATATAATAACATAAATAAGAGTCCGAAAGGGTCACAAGCTGACCCTATTGGTATGTAGGTCGCCGGCATATGACAGGCGATATACAGTGAGTAATAATGGTCGATTAGATAATAACTAATATATCACAGACTGTAAAATAGTCCCAAATTTAACGAAACGAAATGAAGCTCACTCATCTGCTTCTGCATACTTAGGAATGCAGCCTCCATTGTTTGTTGCCATTTTTGCAACTCAGACGGCTGTCCCTGGACCTGCTGAACTGTTGCCCTTGTTATGTCTAGTGTCTACATTAGTCTCTGATTTGGAAGAAAGTCAACCCCCCATTCTTCCTTAGTTCCTTCCTCATGTCTGTCTTCAGGGCGTTGCTCACCAAGCCCTCCACAAATCTATCTCGCAAGACCTTATCTTTGCCTAGTAATGTTCCAGGGTAATTTGTCTCTACCCTTTGTAACAATTCCTGGAGGTTTAGGGCATACTGCCGGATTTTCTCTCCCTGCCGCTGCTGCCTGGCATAGAATTGTCCCAGGAGGGTGACTCGTGGCATGTTGTCTCCATATATTTTCCTCAAGTAGGCAATGACCTGGTCTACTGACAACCTTTGGCTTGGTTCCAACACCAGAACCTCTCTCTTGGCTGCCCCACCCAAGTATCTTAAAGTAAGCTCTACCTGTTGTTCTAATGGCATCTTCCAAGCACTTAGAGCTGCTTGTAAACTAGATGCCCAGTGACTTATTGTAGGGTCGTTAGCACTGGTTGGAGTGCCTACAAATATCGGTATTCTATGGTCTATTGGTATGTATGCATAAGCAATAGGGGTAACTGGAGAACCACCTGATTGTGCAGAGTCTGGTTGAGTAGACCCTTTATTACTTGGAAGAGACATGGTTGGAATATGACTTTGAACTGTCAGATCTGTCAGGCTTAATACAGTAATGCAGTAATGAAGAGAAGTAATTCGAATGACCACTGCTAACAATTAATACACACATTAAAATGTTTGCCTGTCACTGACATATATATACACCTGAAATTCCACAGATTACTGAGACTGAAATTCCACTAAATTACTGAGAGAATAGTAAGAAAGATACTGCCAGTAAAACCAACTTGAATAACTTAGTTGACCCTGGTTTCTATAGGGTCAAATACACTACTTAGTCAGCCACACACTGCAGAACTGAGAAGGATTCTAAAAAATTAGATTCACCCTCAAAACCTCAAACTAACCCCACTCGTACTACCAAAATATGTAAGGGATGTTACACCCTTTGGGTTGACTAGAGGTATAATTACTAGTGTCCCATCAGTGCAGAAGACAGATGAAGGGCAATTCCACCGTGACTCACGTTACGCTTTTGCCAGTTTTCCAGAATACATCTTGGCATAACTATTAAAACTGAGCATGTAATCATGTCATGTTGTTAGTGTTGAGACATGTTGGCATAAGGCATGGAATGTCAACAAGAAATTATCATTTGATTGCATTGCCTTCTTTTAATCGATGCCGAAAACCGTGTGACTCACGTTACATGAAAAGGACAGAAATAAAAACACATCTTTTTATTTTCAAATTTCTTCTCAAACTATGCATAACAAAGAATGGTCAATAACATCAAGTGATCCTATTCATGTGTGTGATTGTTAAAAACATTTGAACAATTAGAATTTTTATTGGTATGTAATTGAAATATCAATTTATTAGCATGACTTACGTTACCGTGACTCACGTTACACATTGTCCAACAACACTGACCTTACGTGAAATGCTATGGGAACGAAGTAATATTGTTCCCATAAATGAGAACCAGTTATAAACTCTATTAAAATACATTTGAGCATTCAATTGTGAACACGGAATACAGGAAATGCTTCTTCTGGACAACTTGGATAAATTGGATGCAATGTCATGAGATGACCATATGAAAGCTCAGACTGATCTGAACAATGTCCGAGTGAATACAGTTCAGGATTCCAAAAATGTGTGTTCGGTCCACTAACACCTAGGTTCTCAACCTTTTTCTATCCAGGGACCCCTTGAGATAAACTGAAATGTTTGGAGGACCTCCGGACAGTGACCGCTGGCCTGGGGGAGGGGTATAAGCGGAGGGGCTTTCCCCCTCCCCTTTTGAATTTTTTTCAATATTTGAGGGTTAGATGCGAAATGGTGCATTATTTTGTGACTTTTGAAGTAAATTTATGTATGTAATATTTATGCATTTTTTCTGGGCCTGGAATGCAGTTTTCCTAGACCTGCAAGTATTGCTAGGTATAGGCCTACTTGGAAATTCTTACTTTCAAATTATATATTTCCCAATTAAATTTTAATTTGGAAGCGATGAGTTGCCAGATACAAACTGGTTGATTCTGCATGAGGTCAGGAGAATTATGGGTTTTCTTTGTCAGAGATACAGTAGCTGCAAATGGCACCGTTTTTTTCCGTCAAATCCAATTTAGTTATAACTTTTCCTCCACCAAATTTCAACTCAGTCATCAATAAACGGGTGAAGCACAAAACTATATTCATCTGCATCGGCAATATCTTCAAAGCTTTCCAACATCTCAATTCGAAGAGCATTCAAGTGTGTCAATATAACAGTCTTCATTTCTGGTGTTAGTGATCTGAATCCTGACATCCCGTAAACCACAAACGAATCTGTCCCTCAATGCTCGGTTCAGGTAGCCTTCAAAATTACAATGAATGGACAGTTTCTTCAAAGCCAAAATGTAGTCACTTACAGTTTCTCCAGGCTTTTGATCTCGTTTCCCGAAATGAAAACTTTCAGAAATCTCCAATGGTGCTGGGTCAAAGTGCTGTCTAAGACACTTGAAAATTTCGTCTAACGTTTTGTCCCTTGGTTTTGTCGGGGCCACTAAGTTACTCAGCACTGAATATACTTCTGGGCCTACTTCACTCAAGAATATGGCTTTTTTATCTTTCCACCACAGCGATTCGAGCTGCAACCAGATCAATAGTATCCCCTGATACCTCTATGATATTATTTGCCAGATAAAACATTTCCAGTCTCTCGGTATACGAAGCAAACGTTTCCTTCGCATGGTCAAACTGGCCTACACCTCCAATAAATCCACTAGCGTTAGCCATACTCTTTATCGTAGGTCTAGTTGCACGACGACAACAATACTAGAGAACAGACGTTTACGCACTCTGGGTACTACGTACGTAATCACTGCGATGACTTACCGCATTGATCTCATGGTGGAACCACTATCGAATTTAATCGTCGATCAGCGAAGTGATCCGTCAACGTCCATCGACAAACGTCTTCCGGGACAATTCTAGAGGAATTATTCCATTGTTCTGTCGGGTTCTATTCCATCCTCGTCGCCAGTGTAACATATTTGGTGGCCGTTAACGAATAAAACACAATGCATGGTTCTCTGTATAACATAACAACTGGAAGAGTCTTTTATTTAGACTTGCAGCAAACAAGTACAATATGGAACGCCAATAAGAACAAATATATTACAATCTACATTAAAAAATAAGTGTGGTTTTCTTTCAGATTATATTTGTTCATAATTTGGTTGAGCTCCTGAAAGTATAAATTGGTGGCAGTCTCTTCATATGTTGCCTAAGTACCCCTCCTGAGGCTAAGCTTTAAAAGTATCACAACTGAGTTCCGCCATCTTTTCAGAAACCTTTCCAACCAAGTCTTGGTAAACATCTTACCATCATAAAAAACTGAAACTGTTGTATTTGTGGCTTTATGACGTCCGACCGAGACATTTGGAAACCAAGTTTGGCCAAATGAATGATGTGGTCTTTAAGTTTCTCTTCATGGTGTTTTGGTATGATTGGTTTTATTCCCATGGGACAGTCAATTTTGTCTTCTCCTCTCCTGACAAATCTTCTCAAAGAAGGCTCTGGAACTCCACATATCTTTTTATTGTACAAACGATAACATTTCTCCTACATAAAGAAAATATGATATACATGTGAGTTTAAGGGCATGCCTTTGTTACCAATTTTGGAGTTTTAAACCTTATCTTTTTAATAATTTTTGGGTGGGGGGAACCTGGTTTTGGGGGGGGATGCCATTCTGTAGCTGGAAGTAACAAGGGAAGTCTTAAGAAAATAATTCTACCCTGTACCTCCCCATGCTCCACCCCCACCCTCCTCTAATGACTAAGAGAGCATTAAATCTGTGTATCACAATATCGCAATCTCATCATAATTTCTCTGTTGTCCTGTAATGCTTTAAGGTGAACTAAGAAATATGTAAATTTGGTCGAGCGGTAAACAGCTGACTGATGACAAAATAGCATATGCCATAAAGTACACACACTGTGCATGCCTAGATGTAGCAGACGGATCGTTCTTACACAGTAGTGGCGTCATCTCAAGTATGTACAAGGGAACATGTGACATTAGTAATGGGGCAGTGTAATGGGAGGGGTCAACTAGTAGCTGGCTACAGGATGATTTCAGAAGACTTAGTCCAAGAAAAAAAATAAGTTTCTATAGATGTTCTGGATTTCAAAATATGCAACTTTCAAATATGCTATATCTCTGAATTTTCCTTAAGTGTTCTTGTAAATCCTGCAGTGGTTCCTCTGCACTTATGTCAAGGCAAAAACTCTACAATAGGCACATTCATGTGTGAAACCTGACATTAGTACGTGTTCATGAATGTCACTTACTTCGACCAAAATGCAAAGGCAGTATTCTTGGAATGTGCAGTATAGAATGTGGATTGCAAATTGTGATGTAACATATTGAAATGTGCATTGGTAGAATCTGGATCTGACAGTAGGAATAGCGTTTGGCTAGTCCGACGGGGCAGTTAGTTGAGGACGTCAGCTAGCTCAACCGGGCAAACTTTTGCCATATGTTTGGTTCCGGTTTATTTCATTATTAACTTGATTGCATTAACCGGAAAGTAAGGATGGAACTGATGACGTTTGGAGGAAATGACATAATATAGTAATAATATGCACCTTGTGTAATATCATATGCAGACATGGCAGGTATTGAGGCATCTGTTAATTGTAGAACTTTACAACTCTAAAGTTTCATCAGTGTCACCCCGAAATTAGGCACATTACTGATGAGAGGATCATCCAAGTAATGCACAGACATTGAGGAATTACAATTTATACGTAGGAAAATTTAAAGTAAAGTGGTACTCAACTAACTTTCATTAAAAGCATCCCAATTTATACAGTAAAAGATACTATATATATATAAATATATACTGTACAGTATTTTTATGTCGTGCCTTTGAAGCAGTATTCATGAATATTCTGTGTAGACTATTTAATGACAGTTGGAACTGTGTTTAAAGTGTCAGTGAGAGTGCTTTTTATCTCGATATGAGATTTTGACCAAATAAAGTTTGTTAAGATTAGAAAATTGTCTCCACTGGCAAAGCAGTCATGGTACAGTAGTAGAGAGTACATGTATTTTTTCTGATCAATTTTGATGACAGTATGGGAAAGATTTCAGGGAGTATAGTACAGATCATAAATGTTTATGTTAGAGCACACACAGTTTTATGATGTTACAGTGTTCATTTGCATTTGTCATTTCAGTGGATAACGATGAAAATGTGAGTCTGAATGTCAACACAGCATGCTATCCAAGATGTCTTATAATTTGCAACACAAAATTGAAAGATGTTGTGTGAGTTTTCTTGTATACAAATACTCAGTGTTTAATCATATCTAAAGAGGTTACACATGTAGTTAAGAACAATTTGGTTATGTAAAATTTGCAAATTTTAAGCAATAGATCATTCCCTGGCTAAGTTCTTTTTGTAGGACAAGGTTTTGTACAGTAGGCCTGTGGGACAACCCAATGCTGCTCATATGCACATCTGTTTTTATCATTGATTATTATTTGAATGTAATTATGTGATTTATTAAAAGTGAGTGTTAAAGAGAACATCCAATTTTGCATGTTTCTCATACAACTCATAAAATTACATAATTTTCAACTTTCTGCCAGATGGTAAAGATGGAAGTATAATGGAACTCTTTCTTGAAAACTCCTTAAAAAACCTTTAATTGTGATCAAGTTTATACAGTAGTTACTAGTATTAGGTAAGGTACAGTATGAGTTACCACCAGAAAAGACGGTATCACTGTCAGGTAATATAAGATCGTGTGTGGTATGGGTTCCCTTTCCAAGGGACTTGTGATACACATGATGTAACATGGTCATGATCACACAGTCTCTTTGCATGGGTACTGGGGTTGAGTGTGGATCAGTCATGTGATACCCATGATGTTACATGGTCATGATCACAGTCTCTATGCATGGGGACTGGGGTTGAGAGTGGATCAGTCTTGTGATACTCATGATGTAACATCGTCATGACCACACAGTCTCTTTGCATGGGGACCGGGGTTGAGAGTGGATCAGTCTTGTGATACTCATGATGTAACATCGTCATGATCACACAGTCTCTTTGCATGGGGACTGGGGTTGAGAGTGGATCAGTCTTGTGATACTCATGATGTAACATGGTCATGATCACAGTCTCTATGCATGGGGACTGGGGTTGAGAGTGGATCAGTCTTGTGATACTCATGGTGTAACATCGTCATGATCACACAGTCCCTATGCATGGGGACTGGGGTTGAGAGTAGATCAGTCTTGTGATACTCATGATGTAACATCGTCATGATCAGTCTCTATGCATGGGGACTGGGGTTGAGAGTGGATCAGTCTTGTGATACTCATGATGTACAGTAACATGTTCATGATCACACAGTCTCTATGCATTGTGACTGGGGTTGAGAATGGACCAGTCTTGTGATACTCAGGCCTGAAAATGGGTGATTTTTTTCAGGTTGGTTAACTACCTACATTTGCAATGTATGGTGGTTTATAAGAGTAATGGTAAAAACTTTAAATCTTGATAGTTTGAGAACCAATTTGGGTAGTGAGAAGATTGTATACTTTCAGGGTCAAGCTCAAAGTTATATGTGCAGTTGAAGGTATTATACTTGTAATTTAATGTACATATGTCACAGAGTAATGTTAATAAATAACTTCATATTACAGACTTTCAAATTTTGTCTTTTGTACTTTCTATTTCAGTAGTATTTGCCTCTTTAAAATGAATGTAATAGAGATATACTATGTCCTCCAAGTCACAAGAGAACACGCCCATCTCTCCACCGATTAAATAGCAAAATATGTGAAATAGAAACTACCAGCCTGAATTGAAAACTAAAGATTTCTATTGGCGTAGAGTCGTGTCTTAAAACTGATACATGAACGGGATGTTACTCACAGCCCTCCAAAACCAGAAAAGAAGCTTAATGCAAGATATAGTATGACAATGAAAATTTATTACAATATCATATTCCAGAAGCAAATGAAGAATGAATATAACATTCAAGAATTTAAATACCATTTTTTGAAAGGGCGGAATTCAATAGCAAAGAACATGTAGAAAACTTGTAAGTGATACTTCAATGTCTTTAACCGAATGAGATATTAGTAACCATTTTGTTTTTGCACCAGAGAATGAAAACACATCTCATGAGAATACACTCATCTAGCAGGGCCACCACAAAAATGTTAACGGATCTGTATTATTGTGCACTTTTGGTTTCAATTTGCCCAACTTTATCTCCATCCCGAACACAATAAATGTGTATGCATACACATATATTGTGTTCGGGATGGAGAAAAAGTTGGGCAAATTGAAACCAAATATGCACAATTTTGACTAACTTTCAATGGATTTGACTAACTTTCAATGATCAATGGTAGCTACATGTTTCTGAATATTTCATTGGTAAACCTGTTTGGCACCAATGCTGATTGTACTTGTACTCTTGTCACTACATTACTACTGCACAACATTAATAGCACAACATGAAACAAACCACATTATTCCCCTAAAAATGCAACAATATTTGGAAATGATAAGGCCAATCAAATTTGGACGGAAGTGTTGAAATGTCGACTATTCATTTGCCATTCAAATACTGGATGAAATTTTATTTTGGACAAAATGTGAGAATTTTTACTAGAACACTATAAGGGGAAAGAAATTATAAATTATCCCAATGTTTGAACTTCAGATAAATTTGTCCATGGCAACACACCTATCAAATCAAAATTTTTCAAAACTTAGTTGATTGTCCCACACAGCAGATTAACATGAGAAATCTACACACTGACAAAATACATGGCAGGAATTACTTTCCTGCTACTCCGTTAACCTGATTCTTGGTATTAGAAATAGCATGCGGGTGTTCTAATGGAACAGTCATAGGCGTAGGAGGTGGGTGGGCTGCAGCCCACCCAACCAGATTTTTTGGTCAAAATTCAGGCAATATGCTGGGAATTTTTCGGGCACCTACTGAAAGAAAAATAATTTGCAATGTGTTTTTCAATGGTTAAAGTGATATTATTATTTTGATCGTTATTGTAGTAACGACTTCCCCAATAATTATAACCAATATGGAAGGGTAATAACACGGCAAATGATCGTATGTTATTGGCATGCGATGTAATAACTGATGCATGCCTATATGATATGCACATTAACATGTTGAACATGGGCGGAGCGCGCAAAAAATTTTGGTTATATTTATTGGGCAAGTCGTTACAAATTGGGCTCCTACGCCTATGGGAACAGCTCTGAGAGGAGAAATAGTTCTACACCCAGTAACCTTCCCCAATCCAAGAAATATGAACGGCTTTAATACCAAGATAAAAGTCAAAGCACATTTAGATAAATAGTTGGCACCTTTTCTTCCAATTCTGTAACTGAAAGGTTTTCTCCAAGAAGATTTATAATAAAATGTTATTTTGATGTATTTTTGATGATTGTGAGACGAATCTATATTATTGACAAATTGGTGGAAAGAGTTTAAAATTGTCAAAGATTCAAAAGCAATTTAGTAAGTTTGAAAAAAAATAAAGATATGACAACAAAGTTATAAGAATTCAATACTAATCCTTAAATATGAACAACCGGGAGTATCCAAATGGTTTCACACCACTGGCCAGATATGTTGAGAGATATTTAGTCAAACTTCCTCATGTAAAGTTTGCAACCTTTTCACAAACATGTTAACTGAATTAGAGATCAACTTTTCATTGCATGTTTAAAATTTAAATCCAAACAGTGTTATTTGCCAAATTCTGAATAAGTTGTTTTGTTTCCAAAATGTGAAATTTCCAAGAGTAGATGACATCATCAGAACAGATGAACTGATAAAGAAACTCTGTATACTCTTGATAGTTAAGATATAAAACATCCTTGACTAGTTTAGACTATAATCTCTAAATGCTTCAACTAAAAGTGACTTCAAGGTGATACTGTATAGAGTTCCTCTGATACTTGCAATTAAAATGTTTTTTTCTAGTCCATTCCCTCCCATTGAGATGCATAGGGTCAAATTGTAGAAAAAGTGAGATCAGAGGATATTAGTAAAATAGGTTGTTAAGTCCAAAGACACGAAAAGATGTTAACCAGTTTTTCCACTCAATTCAACTCAAGTCAGTGTCTGGGTGTATTAACAATCTCATAAGAAATGTCTGGACTATTACGTAGTTCTGACAAAGTTGTTATCAATACATTGGAAAAAACCTTCTGGTCCGATCTTATAAAGAATATTACAAATTTGGCTACCATTTTCACGTAGGTACCCGTCAAATCTATTTTATCCCCTCGAATAAGAACCCTCCCGAGGCTGTGATAAACTTGTCCCCAACTCTTCAGATAAAATATGTTAACTGTACCTCAAAAGTGATCTGGTTTTTCCATCATACTTGTAGGGTCAGTATTGATTACACTTAACGATCTCACGCTTCAATATTGTTTCTAGTTTGCTGCACCCTCAGCTTGTTCCTCCAAGAGACCAAGTGATTTGAGGACCTTATGTTGTCTGGTGGACTGAATCTTCTTGAGGTCGCTGGCGTACTCCTGTTCTCGGAGAAGTTCCTTCTTTTGCTTCTCTAACTCTGCTCGGTGTTCCTGAAGATGGCGAGAGCTGTGGATCAACTGAAGCAATTCTTTGCGCAGTCTTCTGTTTTCAAGTTTTATCTTCGTCGTGTGTTCCTGTAGACATTTCATTGCCTCCTGTGTGTGAAAATGGAAATGAAGGAATAACAGGCATTTTGTGATATAAATTCAACTCTAAACCACTCTAATGTCCCTGACAACAACTCTAAACCACTCTAAAGTCACAGAAAACCACTATAAAGATTTGCCAGTTTTAAGTGTTAGGGAAAACAGGAGATAGCTATGGGAAGAGTTTGAAAGGGGAGGGGGAGGGGGTTGTTCAGAACTCATAGATCACTGTAGTTTATAAAGTACATATGATATCTCAAATTTACATACTTACTAGAGGGTGCATGAAAATTGAAAAATCTTACTTATATCATAAAGTTGTTATTAAAAATATATATATTTCACTGTATTAAGAACAAACGTAATTTAGCAGTACTCTCTTGGAGGTTCGGACTCCCCTTAATTAATCCCAGATATTATTGACTCGAGATGGGTTAAATTAGACAATTAAAACAGAAAAAGAGGTAGTTAAAAGTATCAGTGGCAGAGACAATGCTCGGAGGGCAGCAGAAAAAATACATCTTCAAGTTTCATTATCAGGATTATTGATTCTATTTGGAACTAACCAAATAATAACAACTTTGAAGAATGTTTTGTCAATATTTACAACAAACGTGAACTATTCCTACCTTATTGGCTTCCTTGGCCACCTCCTGGATCCTGGCCTGTGAGTCTCTTTGAAATTCTCTCTTTTCTGTTAGAAATTGACTTTTTAATTTCTGGATGGTTTCTGTGTGCTGTGCTCTTAGTTCAAGCTCTTCACCTTCCAGCTCTTCAATGGTAGCTATTTGTTGTTCTCTTAGCACCTGAAAGAAACCAATTCAACAAAGTTATTAAAAGTACGCTGATTGTTACTACGGTTACACAATTCTAGTCCGTTTTCAGCAAGTGAAGTCATTTACTTTAGTGTATTCAGTGCATTGGTTTACAGTGTCACAATGCATTTCTCCTAGCTCAAAGTGTGCTGATAACTGGCTTTATCCGCCAATGAAAATAAAACTGCCCACACTGACGTCAGCATGTAACTTAGGCTTGAAGCTTAGCATTATGATTGCAGTGGAGTGACAGAATGGTGGGTGGGGGAGGGGACAGTATCAGTGTTAAAGTGGTACGTACTGCCCAATATAGAATCTTAGTTTATCTTTCTGTTTTCTTTTATGCAGAAATGTCCATTACTATTCTCACCTTGAACTCTTGAAGCTCATCTAGCTCCTTCTTAACTTTGGCCAATTCTGTTTCTCGGCTCATCAGAGTATCTCGTAGACCTGGATAAGAACAATAAAAATTACACAGGTTAGGAACTCACTTGGTTAAACCCTGAAATAAAATATAAACAGAAAGTTGCATTACTCCTTGCACCAAAACAATACAGTGTATTCTTACTTTGTTGTCTTCACGTTTGTTTGAAATCTTGAGAGAGCATGTCACCCTTCAAATCAACCACCAAAACTCCTGCCATACTTTCACAACAGATGTGCCCAGCCTAGCTTACTTTGCATACATCAGAATCATGGCTGAAGCTGTTATTGTCATTATTGCTGGGGCAAACAGGAAGTCAATCCACAAACCTGCCGATCTCGTCCATTGCAACGATAAGTCAACACTTTTCAGTTTTGCAATTTGGAGAGTAAATGTCGAAAGGACAAGAATGGCCTTCGACTTTTTGACATGGTATTATAAAGAAGACACCATGTGCTAGTAATCCTACAACATTAAACGATCCAATAATTGCCAAAAAAGCTGGAGGAAAACAAAAATTTCAAAGTGCTCATGTGCAGAACATTTTCATGAACTTGTTTCAATGTGCGAGGCAAGCACGGCTGACACAGGTATTGCTATAACAAAGTCAGGTTTAACATTATGATCATCACTCCTGGTAAGGATCAAGGTCAGTGCTACAAACCCTGACATTTCCAATAACGTAACTATAGCTACATGACGTTCATCCTTACCCTGTTTCTTCTTCTCAAAGTCTTCTAGCATTTCCTCTTTTTGTTTTTGGATATTCCTGATTTCTTGCTGGTTCTGGTCACTGAGAGTGATTATGGTGGACTGCCTCTTGTGAGCCTTCTTAGACATATAGGACATGTACTCATGCTGATGAAACAATAGATGAGACGTGATACACGAAACATCAATCAAATTGAGAAGCTCCATCAGCAATAGGGTTTATCACTAAAATTACACATTCCTAAATAGTAGTACTTATAGTACAACTGATTTAAGAAATATACCTGAATTAACTAGAAAGTTTGAATCATTTTTGTGACTGCATATGTTAGAAAATGTTAAGAAAAGGTGCGCTGAAGGAAGAATCTTCAGACAAGGGCAGTGGGATACATAAAACTATGCTAGAACATTCAACAGTTTGCACTATCAAATAGCTGCCACACATCCTCAACTACCTCCCCCCCCCCCCCCCCCCCCCTCTCCCCCAACCAGGAAGTGCTTTGCAAAGTAGATAGCCAGTTTTCAATCACTTTCTAATATAATCATCACCTTGTTGGTTGTCAACAGACCTGTCTACTTAAAGAGACTATAGAGTGAGTCAATAATAACTAGATATGCTAAATGGCCACAAAGTTTCTGAACCTTGCAACACAAGTTAGGAAGTTACATGGTATTCATACTGCAAGTCAAGTCTGCATTCACAAGAGTCACAAGATTTTAGTGAAGTTAAGTATCATAAAGTGATCCTTCCTTTCACTTCAATTCATAGTAATGGACTGTGCTCTGTTTGAGGTGATTTTCATCATTTGCAAGTCTTTATATCATTTTCATCTGTGAAGAAGCAGGAATTTGATATGAATCATCAATTGCTGAGCACCCAAAGTATATAAATAAATACCTGCTCATTCAAGATGGGTTATCTATACATGCAGATATACAGACTAGAAGTACACACATACTCACACTCTCAACTTTAGTCCGTTGAGTTTCTTCTTGCAGCCATTCATTCTCCTTGCGACTGTTAGAATATTAAGGTAAATAATACTTACTGATGGAACGAACATAGATCAAGATTTTGGCTTTCTAAATGCAAACCAAAGTGACTGCTAATTCAATACAGATATATCAACAGAGTTCTCACAGAAGGACAAGCATTTTCATGATTTTTGGAAATCTTTAAGAAAATGAAGACTTAAAAAACCAGAATGCAAAAATGCATTACAGTATTTTGGCCGAAGAAAACATTTCAGCTTTCTTCAGAGCTCCATAGCATTTATGTTGAACATGGCACATACTTTCACCTAACTCAGCATCTGAGAGGAGGAAGCTAGCTACATTCTTAACATCTTTGGACTGTAATTTTAAGTGGAGGTCCAGTGAGTAGGAATGTGGGTGATGGAAGGTAGTTACTCAAGATGCAATTAATGAGAATGGAAAGGATACAGTTCCTCTACACGTCTCTTCACACCATTCAATTCTTCTGTCAGAGTTTCCAGTCTGCAAGAAACAAGAAAACAGCAACTGCAAATAAAATATGCATACAACAAAGAGCTATACGTTGAGTGGGTGCATGTGTGTGCCATTGAATGTAGGTGAATGTGGGAACAGGTTGTTGAGTAAAAAGAAACATGAAAGTGACTAAACCATTAATAGCTTATACAAGTTTTGAAAAGTTAGGAAGAGTTTGGCTACATATGCAATAACAAAATCCAGCAGAGCTCTGCAAACACCCCATGTTCACATAATGTAATATTACTGCACTTCCATACTGGACTGGTCACAAAGAACAACCCTCCTCCTAGCTTAAGGGATCAAACAAGGTCACCTGTTATTTTAACGTGTATCATATCATCCCATAGGTAAATTATTTTTACCAGTATGTGGTTCCCCCCTCCAACACCTCCCCCCTCAAATTAAAGGACTTGCTTAATTTCATCTTGCATGATATTTACAGATATGTTGAAAGCATAGAAGTCATTGCACATTTAAATAAGTTTTCAGGTCGCTTAGCTCAACATGGAAATAACAATTTCAAGAGATAAATACAGCTTTATAGTTGATGAAATTTAATTGAAACTGCAAATTAATAAAGAAAAGCACTGCAAAGAATAATAAAATATAATAAGTCATGACTATAAAGCAAATTACTCTTTCTTCAATAAAATTTCCTTCTCGGTCGGTTCTGCTGGGTCTGAGTCATCGCCCTTCTTCTTTCCCTTCTTCTTTTTCTTGGCTTTTGGTGGCATGATGCTCCCAACTTGAGCAACTGCTTCCTCTTGAAAAAGGGTTGAAAGATATCCTAGGCTAAGTTAAGTAGGTTACCATATAGCCTATCTTGCAATTTATCCACAGTGAGGCTACTAAAATAAAAGTTTGGCCGTTTCTGTGCCTGTAAAAAGAATTGTAAAGAAAATATACTTTGGCATTGTAAAGTAGCTAACACACCAATACAATTACAAGCCAATACATGCACCAATACAAGCAATACACCAATACAAGCAAACTTAGCCTAGCCTCGAAACGCATTCAATAACAATACGATTTTGGAAGTATTACTGCCCTCAATTGTCATATTTAACAATATCGAAAGGTGACTTGCTGGTTTCCCTCTTGACTGATTAACATGAAATAAATTACCGTACTGAAATTAATTACCTTTTCTTGGGAATTATACTGACTAGGAATGGGACAGACGTAACACTAAGAGTTAAGCTGAAATCGTGAAAACGTAGGCTAGGATGGATTGGTTTGATTGACTCGGCGTCTGCTGTTACTAGGTTGCAGCACAGAACTATATCACATTTCTGTGGGTGCTGGGCTGAGGTTAGTTCCAAGGTGTTTCGACAACACAGCTAGTTGACCTCTAACGTCACTTCCGTTTCGGATTCGCTGATCGTATTATGGAGTTTTGGGATGTGTTGGGGATAGAGATTAAGTTGTTAGTTACTTTTAGAGCATTGTTAAATCGAAATGCATAAAATCAAGTTAAGAAATGATGGAAAACGAAACACTGAGTTTGCGGTACTAACTGTTTGCATCACTAAGGTAAGCGAAACCCTCAGATCTAGGCCCTAGGTAAAGTTGGTACACGAAACACTCAGTTTGCTGTAACAGGTGTTTGAATCACTGTGTCTGTGATGTCGTAATTGAAACACCAGGCATGGCATTCCAAGTGTTTGAATCACTTTGT
>KN892390.1:12486-26005 GCA_000934455.1 Apostichopus parvimensis
GGGGTTTGATTCCCCGTCAATGCAAGACGTATACCTCCTTTTTAAAGTTGACATTTATTTTGTGCTAATCTCGAATACCGTACAAAACAAACAGTCTGAAATGAGGCAAAAGAGAGCAAAGTTATATATAGCATTGATGGTTCAGTGGTAGAATTCTCGCCTGCCACGCGGGAGACCGGGGTTCGATTCCCCGTCAATGCAAAATGTTCCTCGTTTGTAAAGTTTAAATTTATTTTTTGTAAATCTCGAATACCGTACAAAACATACAACCAGAAATGAGGTTCATTAATGGATTTTCAATTAATTAATGGATCAATGGATCAATGGATTAATGGATTAATTAATGGATCAATTAATGGATTTTCAATGGCGTTTAGCACATCACATTTTGTACACCGGTAAAAGGATAAAGGACTGGGGAATGGGTGACGGTATTTGTCCTTATGAGCAGTGTAACGATATTGAGACTACTTCTCACATTTTCTGGGAATGCCCGAAAGCAAAGACAGTCTTGATTTGGGTAGAGAAAATTTTCCACAGATTAGCTGGTGATAACAGCTCATTTAACATGAAACTGTTTTTGTTTGGGTTCCCTTGTGTCGACTTTCCACAGATAGTTTTCAACAGAATTTGGTTTATCTTTTGTATCACGAAATTTGCTATTTGGAAGTCCAGGTGCCTTCATATTTTTGAAGACCAAGTCCAAACTGGGACTGCTCTTCTCTCGATTATTGCAAAAGAAATTAAAACCCGAGTAGAAGTAGACTTCAGTCGTCTTACAAAAAAACAGTTCAGTAAACGTTGGACGTCCAGTACGTCTTTTGTTATTTTGAAAAAAAACAAACTTCATATTAATCTCAAGACAAATGTCTCTTAAGGTTTTGTTAATCTTTTCTAAAGTCTTTTTTATCTACTTCTTTTGTTCTGCATTCACTGTTTGAAGTATTATTTACTACATTTTGTTTAGTACTTGTCAATAAGTGCACAAAGTGCGCTTGTTTCATTTGTACTTTTTGATCTTGGATGAATAAAGTGAACTTTTATAAAAAAAAAAAGAAAAAAAAAAAGAAATGAGGTTCATTCGAAACCTATTTGTTTTGCATTGTTACACATTTGATTTTCCATTGGAATCCTATTTCCCTGCAAATGAGCAAGAACTGTTTTGCAGGATACCGGGGTTCGATTCCCCGTCACTGCAAAACGTACCTCATTTTAACATTTACATTTAACGTTAAATATTTTGATCGTACAGTGTGTTCTCTTCTTCTTTTCACACAAATTGCAGTAGTTTTAACACTACAATATTAAATAACAATGCTTTATCAGGCTTCAAAGAGGAAGTTAGCCAAGATATATTTATTAAATGACGATATCTCCAGATCTTAAAGCTCCAAAGATACTGGAGCATGAACAGAGAGTCCTATTATAATTATGATGAAGTAACCGAGTTTAATATAGCTTTACCAAATATCCACTATCTCCATCCTAAAGTATGCCGACTACAATTAGTTATACATGACTCGAACAAATCATTTCATATTTTTGCCATTAATTAATTTTCCTAAATCATGACCAGAACCATACCTGGTTAATATCTTATACGTCTAAGGATCTGAAAGACCATCAAGGAGGGGGTATTGTTGTGTATATTAAAACTAATATCCCATTTACAAGTCATAGTGAGTAGAAAGTGGAAGATATCGAGGCAGTATAGTTTGAAGTTAAACTTACATGAAATCTGTTTTAACGTGGTTGCTCTATATACCTCCTGATTCAAAGGCTGAATGGATTGGTATAGTTTTCTATACGTTTAATGCACCTATTAGTACATTTAGAGATAGTCTCATAACTGGTGAATTCAATATAAGTCTTATTCATGACAATAACAAGACTGAAAATGACAAAAGGAAATAGAAACATTGGGCTTAAAGCAGTTGGTGATTAAGTCAACTAGAGTCACTGAAAGTACTACCACGTTGATTGAGCATAAGTATATATTAAAATGAACGTCTATTACATAACATTGCTGTTCCTGAGTCCAACTTTAGTCATCACCATCCAATCATGTTATCACCACCATCACCAATCACCACCACCATCCAATCCAATCCAATCACCACCAATCCAATCTTTGTAAGATTGCAAAGAAGTGCTATTAAAAAAGAACGGTCATCATAGCATAGGAAACATGTTGAAAATATTGATGTCAAAGAAATCTTGACGGAAATGGCAAATCCCGGAAAAGCTGGACAATATTGAGAAAAAAAGATTCATCGGGGTCTTATGGATATGGCGAAAACAAAGTTATTTCCATGATTAAAACTGCCATATAAAACTTCTACAAATATGCCTTGGTGTAAAAAGTAACGGTAATACAAAGGCCATATTGGAAATCTTAAGAAATGTGCAATCAAATGAAATATGGTATTATAAATAGCGGTGCTCCAGACCAATTAGTTGTAAATAACAAAGAAATATCTGGTCTAGAATACATAACAAATTATTTTAATATGTATTTTGCTTCTGTATCATCCACATATGTAACCAACGATACTGTTACTACAAGGGGCGGCAACTTATAGAATAATTCTAAATGCAACTTTCGAAGGAAGATCTAAAAATAGTTATATGCTCTTCGGATGGCGGACTATTGAGAATAAAATGGAGGAAAAGAGCTTAAAACATGACTCATACATCTTCAAATAGAGAAACCCTTCAGTATATTACAGACATATTTACTTAGAGCCATTCAACATCAACGTGAAACTTATTTCTCAAAGGAGGAAAACCGACTACCAGAAGAAAACACTCTCGTATTTTGCTGCAAAGAATGGAATAATTTACCACGTAATTTAAAATGTAACGTGTAATATTGCTTATCGTAATCTTATCATAATTTTAAATGTACCGTATTGCTATTTCTTCTCGTAATTGTTTTAATTAATTGGTAGTAGTAACCAAAAGTATACGAACACTCTTAATGGTGAGGAGTTGCAGGAGGTCTTTGTTGAAAGAGACCTAGGTATCTACATTGACTCATCTCTGCAACCTTCTAAAATTTGTCTGGAAGCTGCTAAAAGAGGTAATAGGGTTTTTAGGTATGATCAAGAGGAACTTCAGTTTTTGTTAGGCTTTATAAGCAGTTGGTTAGGCCTCATCTGGAGTATGCTGTGCAGACTTAGAACCCATATTTTGCTAAGGATAAGGAAGTACTCGAGAAGGTCCAAAGGAGAGCTACTAGGATGATTAGTTCATTAAAGGGTGTTCTTATTATAGGCGGTTACAGCTGTTGAATCTCACCACACTAGAGCTTATAGGGTTAACGTGGTGACTTGATTCAGAAGTTACAAAGTAGGATTAATATTCGGCATAACTTTTTTCTAATAGGGTTGTGAATGGTTTGCCTGAGAAAGTTGTACTTGCAAGTAGTGTGAATGGGTTTAAGAATGCTTTGGACAAGCACTTTAAGCATTGTAATCGGGTCTGATTTTTTGTGTCTTCTGTTTTTTCTCTCTCCTATAGGGTCCTTGATGGGGACTATGACTTTGCTGACTCTTTCAAGAGATTCTCTTAAAAATTTGTTGTAATAATTAAACATCCAAATATTTCTGAAGTACGCCACCCATTTACAATTTTATCAGGGGGAGTAAGGTCGACAACGAGAAGAGCAGATTCTCCGCTTCATTCAGTTTTCTCATTTACTGTAGTGTGCTGTTTACAGTAACACCGTACCATAGACTCTACATAGTAAAGATATTATGCACGATACGTTCCTTAATCATTACAGGAGCACATTGATAATGACTATGGTATCTGAACTGTGTCGATCAACGTAACTGCAGCTGGGTTGTGGGAGTCGATTAATTTGATGGCAAAATAGTGAGCTGTTTTGTTAGGAATTCTGTTTTCTTTACAATTTTTTTGGATCTACGTGGATTAGGTCCCTCCAAGGATGGAGGAGACTAAAATAATTTATCATATTGACGATGAGGATACGCCGTATTTAGTGAAATTACCCATACCTTCTGACCAAGTAACGTTAGGAGACTTCAAAAATGTGCTCAACCGTCCAAATTACAAATTTTTCTTCAAATCAATGGACGATGACTTTGGGTAGGTACACCTTGAAGTTTTATAAGAAAATCTTGAACATTTCTCATTTATCTGAGCTCAGACACGAATGGTTTGCCGCAGGCCTAACCTAGGCCTCGGTTAACAATTTACAGTAGACTATTCTAATTTAGGCTAACCTCGTTCTCACTGTAGCAGTGTAGGGAATACCTAACTCTAGACTAGGCTAATAACTGTTAACAGTGCGAGTGATAGCATAGGCTTAGCTTAGGCCTCGGCCTTATGTTAATCATGAAATAGTACTTAGTAGTTGGGACTTGGAGTACGCCTGTTAAAATAAGTAAAAACTAGCATACAGTGTCAGTAGTATTACTAAGCTATAGCATAAGTTTGGCAGTTTCAGAAGATGGATGGTATAGAGACCAGGACTATTCTTAATCATTCCTAATCTTAGGCAATACATCTAATTCTAAACTAGTCAGGGTGCAAACTGCTTCAGTCAGAAGGCTAAGTAATGTGACTTAGGTTATAACTTTAACTGTTAGTTACCACATAATTTTAGACTAATTGTGTTAACCCAACATAAGGGCTAAGTTCTTTCATGATATTTTTATTTTGTTTCATAATATTGTTTCATGTCCTTTCATGATATTGCTTAAACCATAGGCTATTGCAGTTTCCCTTTGGATATTTGTTGTGTAGACTACGTATCGAAGGCCCTAGCCTATATGGTAATTTGGTGTGTTCTAAACTTTCCTTAAGTTGTGTAAGCCTAACCTACAGTATGTTAGACTTCTGTGAAATACATACAATATTTCAGCTGCACTAGTAATATATGCTGTAATTGCCGGGTCATAATGTCAAATTGTAGCAACTTTTGTAATGCAAGTTTTAATCTACATAGCAAATCACAAAGGGAGGATAGAATTGATAGAGTCAAAGGAGGAACATCAACCTTGTATTTTTAGCACGTTCCTGAAATATTTATATGGTTACCTACTGTCAACTGGAATTGCTAGGGTTGCATTTCTTTGAATTACTTATAGTCTTGTTTCTTTTCAAATATCCTCATCAATCCTTTTTGTACTTCATATACCCTAATTCCCAAAATGGTGTTTACTAGTTATTTTTCATATTTCCTTTTGTTCTATTGCAAGTCGTACACTTAATCTACAATCTTGGCCAAATTACCTTTAGTTGAAATATATTGAAATTTGACTTGAAATAATAGTATCATGCATTTGAAGTATCCATCTTCCTCGGATTGTACTATCTTTCTTATAATTACTTGGGTCCTCCTTGGCTCGCTACTTTCAGTTTTCAGTCGCTATCCAAGGTTGTGAAAACAATTATAAGACCTTGAAACATTCATGGGGCATGAAATCCAGTCTTATCATTTTCCAGTCATTTACTGTAGTTCCATCTTGACATTTCTGCCAAAGGCAAAGTCACCATTTGATGCAGTTTTATAAACCAAGGAATTTCTCTCTATAAAAATATGGTTGAACCTTGCAGAACAATTGATCCCGGAAATCAATTATGTCCTCTTGGAATGGGATTGGGTCAAAGTAAACAACTCTGTGGACCGTCACTGGCCACATGCTGATATGATATCCTTATCATGGAGGCAGCCTTGGTTCATGTTGATGTGGATGGGAGAAGTGATGGCTATTCAGCCTTATTTCAAACAGTGTGTTATTTTATATTGAAAGGTTACTATATTAGAACAATAGAACTGGTACTGCTTTTGAATTGTTATGATAATTGTAATTCTGTTTACATACTTTGTCATACATACTGACATATATATAATACATACTTGGTCATATATACATACATACTGACATGTACATACTTTGTCATATATGTATACATACTGACATATGTACATACTTTGTCATATGACAAAGCATTCTTGTAGGTGACCTTGATTTGTTAACTTTATCATACAGTTGAAACAATATTTAGAAGGATAAAATGCAAATTAGTAATAAGGTCAACTGTGATAGTGAACATTTTGTAGTTATTGAAACTTAGCAGTGCGGTATTAGTCTCTAAAACAAATGTGGTTCTGTGTCATTCTGTATGAATTGCTTTGAGTTAGTTGGTTGTTTCTGTTTATCTTTCATTCAGTTTCTTTATTTCTTCTTTTTATCTTCATTAATTTCTTTATTTTCACTTTTTTAGTACATCCTCACTTATAGAAGCTTTAAATTACTCAAAATATGATTTCGGTTCATCAAACTAAGACACCCATCATTTGAGTATTGTAAACTCTTTGCCAGATTAGAATCAGTGATTGGATCACATCAAAGAAAGAAAATTGTATTTTTTGTTTTACTTTCACTTACTTTTAAAGTTGACTAGCCCAGCTTAAACTCTACATTTTGTATGAGATTTAAATATTACATAAGAAATTGAACAAAGTCATCTTTTAAGAAATGCTTCGAGGCAGTTCGAGCCACCTCTATTGTTATCCCTACCTTACCTGCACCTAACAAGGGTAAAATCACAAAATCACACAAGTATTGTTAGTTGTCTCAATGCAGGAGTTGGTTGTCTCAATTGGTTGTCTCAATGGGGTAGGGTGGGGGTGGGGGGGGGGAGTGGTAACGTCTTACTCTATTGTTGGTAGGTGTGTTCCAACGAATAAAAATGGACAAGAAAGGCATCAACATATTTTGGAACAAAATAAATAAGTTTTCTTTTTAAAAAACACACTGCATAAAAAAATACTTGTTATTGCATAAGCAAGTTCCCTGCAATTTTAGCATGAGAGAATTTTGGTACAATTTGGTTGACCTTTCACACAGAGGATTCCCTATTTGTGAGAAATGTTTGCAATTTTGTTTTCAACTGAGTGGATGGATTCTTCAATTGTTATTGAGAACATTCTTCTGAGTGTGTATTACAGAGCCAGGTTCCAGGTTTCTAATAATGTTTTCATCTATTCCAGTGACAAAGGTCTATTGTGTTCTTTTGACAAGTTGTGATTGCTGGAAGATTCTCTAAGATGTGAAAAGTAGAATGTGGCATGAAATGTAAATTTGTGTTGTAATCAGATCATGTTATTGCCACCAGTCCATACCAGGTGCAGTCTAGGTTCTGAAAGATAGCTTTGACCAAAACAGTCAACAACTGGACCAAATGAGATGTTCTGAGTATAGAAAAACTTCTCACATCCAAGTAGAATTGACTAGGATGCTTTCTAATGCAGCCATTATTGTACGACAGTGTAGGTTGTCTTTTTACAACATCAAATGACAGTAAAAGAAGAATTTAACTTGTTCTGATGAAGGAATACCTTCCTATTACCAGTGAAAGCAAACAGACTGGAGTTTGAAATTGCAAATGTTACAAAGTGCTTTCAAGGTTTTCACGATTTTTGTTCGAGAACACAACAGCATACTTGAACAGGTACGCTAGATGTGGAGATAGCAGCAGACAAGTTCTTTGTTCAGGAATATTTTATCCAATTGATATAGGTGACCCCCAGTCTGAGAGACAAACAATTCTACAGTTTTGTGAACTGCTATTACAAGTTTACAGCAAGCATTGGGTCAGCCAATAATTCACGTAAATGTGAAACCTGTCTTTACCAGTAGTACTGTACTGTAAGTAGTACTACTACTGTAAGTGATCTCTCAGTGATGTTCCTCTCTCATTTATTAGTTAAGTTGTCTCTCTCAGTGATGTTCCATTCCCATTTACAGTATTAACAACATGTCCAATTGTCTGTACCACTGGTTGTACACTCTGGGTATAATTGTTAGATGGTGACATGCCGAAGAATGAAAGTTTTGTACAGAGGTTCACCCCACAAGTTTCCAGCTTGTCAAACATCATTACTTCATGTAGGGAGCTGTGTTAGATTAGTAGCTCCCTGCTTCATGTGACAAATAGTGTACCATCTTCCTGGATATAGCATCATGGTTGCTTTCAGAAGCTATAAATTACCTCTTAGGCGGTTCCTAGCTTTCAAAATATCTTCCTGGGATAGTTGCTTATTGGCTAGTCATCTGGAAGCAGATGAAAGGTGGCATTTGGCCAGAGATCTGAAAGAGTCTATGGAAGGTGACCTTTGAACTTTTTCAAGATCAAGCTGAACTTACTGTAGCTGTATCAGTCAGTGTAAATTCTCACAGGGGTCAGTTTCTGTGTGGTAAAGAGGTTGGTTTGGTTTTTTGGGCAGTCAGAAAAATTGTAGAAAAATTGTTGCATTGTAGACAGAAAAATTGGACAAATTTTAAGAAGTAAATGCATCATAGAACAATAACACTTTTAATTGATCTTTGTAATTAAAAGGTCATTAACAGAATTTGTTTGACAAGTTAAACTGTTCAAAATGGTAAGAGCAGGTTGGTCGAGTTGATTAATTTAGACATTTATTGGTAGTACTAGTATGGGTGTCCATGATATCATTCAAGTGTTGGGATTACGGTTGATCAAATCTGTAGGTTTAAAGGATGAGCCAATTTCATTTCTGAATCAGACAACCACATTTTCTGTGAGTCTGTGTAAAGTACTACAATAGAAACACAGTCATAGAGCTGTTGCTTCTGTTACTCTTACTAATAGTTTAGGACAAACCAACATTGATGTTTAGATTTAGGACAACTTCAGTTTTAAATTAAATGTCATTTGATATATTTTTTCTTTCCTTTCACAGAGTGGTCAAAGAAGAAATAGTTGATGATGAAGCTAAACTACCATGCTTCAATGGTAGAGTTGTATCATGGGTAAGTAAGTGTGTATAACGTTGAACGGTTAAAGTTCAAAACAAACATCTAGGAAATTTTGTTTTGTTTTGTTTTAAAATGTACTAGACCAAAATATGTTTCACAATATGGGGCTATAATAGTTGACACCTTCTTATTGTGTTAGTTTTACCTGCACATTAATAAGTTGCCATTGTTGATTTCCAATCAATAGAATTAATGTGCCCCTTCCTCCTGGTCTACTTGACCCCCTCAGGAAATATCTGGGCCTCCCATGTCCCCCACATTCTTCCACAAAGCCTTGGTCCAACCAAGTGCTGAGCGGGTGAGGTCATGGGTTGTAGTTTCACCAGAATGCTTAAAGCTTAGTATAATCATGTAAGTTGATATTCAAATAATGCAGTTTGAAGCTTCTGGGTAAGGTTGGAAGATGAAAGTGCTAAATATGGAGTGAAGACAGGTAGGTTTCAAATTCAGTTAAGATTGGTGATGTTGTTGCCCACTGACTATGTTTGGCAGAATGGACACTGGCCAGAATGGCCACTGTGTGCTTTTCAGATTTTGTCAAATATTAAGATCTACATACTGTTTGTCTTGATTCCTGCTCAGCTGAGCTCAGGGAGTTGCTATTGAACAATAGCAGCTCCCTGGGCCAATCATCATGTAGGAAGTATGGTAGGTTATAATTACACTAACATGTAGAGTGTTTCCCAAGGCCACATATACTGTATATTTTAGTTTGATAAAGATTCATTGGGGAGATACAACTTTTAATCATAAATTATTCTTGGGCAAATTTCTGCCCTACCGTAATGACTTTGCCTTATAATGCAGCCTTTAGTTGGTTTGAGATTTTAATTAACTACTTTTTGATGAGGTGGGAAGGGGGGGGGTGGGGGTTGTAGGGCAAAATAGGGATATATGTATGAATGTTGATTTATGTGAACATCTTGTTTTTCATCCTGCCAGGAATGTGCAGTTCTACATTAAGCCGTAAGTGAAGCTTACAGCAAATAAAGAGACATAAATGTTTTAGTTAAGACAGTGACAGGCACTGTATGTGTCTTCATATATCAATCATGATAACATGTTTGTTGCTACTCAGTAAGTTTTGTAGGCAAGTAAATCGGAGGTTGTAAGTTACAGTACTTGACAATTATCAAAACGAAAGAAACATTATTGGAATGTGGTAGACTGAGTTAGAATCTACCCATCCCCAACACCGTACTGTATGTTTTAAAGTGTGAATGGTATGGCTTATTTGAGCTGTTCATGATCGGTTTAAAATTAATATATGCTTAAATTACCAACAATGAATGATTACTAATAAGAGGACACACATTTTCATGAAACATCTCTAATAAAATTGTGCATTCATCTATATATCTGCTTAAAGTACTTGGTTGTTTTGCTGAATAACAGTACATCTGCCGTTGCAGTTGTTGAGTTCAAAGTAAATTGGCCTTTTGGAGTGTTGCTACATAAGACTATTACCTTGAGAAACTGCTCACTATCAAAAGCAATATCAATACAGTGGTAACAGTGCCTAAACTACAAGGCAAGTATGTTTGGACGAGTACGTTGACTGTTTTAAGTTTGAGTTGTGTTTCCTGAAATTAGTGCAAAAGTGATTCCCACTCATTTAGGATTGTTACTTTTGTCTTCCTCACCAGAGGATAATGTACTAAAGTTCCACTACATAGCTCCCCGTTAGCTGTTCTAAGTTCAAGTCAATCTTTAACATGTTCCTAATCAAACAGTTTGTAACTTGTGGATCATATGAGATTCTGAAATCCTTGCAAAAATATCATGTTATTGTATCAAAATGTCTTTCAAGATTGTTTGGTGCAGAAATCAATTGTTTAGTTGATCCTAAGGACTATTCTTTAAGTCCACTTACTGCTATATGAATGGACCACATGTGTCTTACACCTCTTACTGTATATCTCCAGGTAATTATTGTCAAGGGTTTAGGAGTTGCACAAGCCTGAACACAAGGCTTCCAAGTAGTTGCTCAAAATGTAATATAAAACTAGCTGGTTACTGACATGACCAGTGCAGATTACACCCTTGTGGGATAGTAGTGTTACAGTAGTGTTAGAGTGGTGTAGAGTGGTGTAGAGTAGTGTTAGAGTAGTGTTAGAGTAGTGTTAGAGTAGTGGTAGAGTGGTGCTCAATATTCATTTGTACTGTACAGTACATGTATCAGAGTGTACACTTTTGTACAGTTATCAATCATCTTTAGTGACAAACTCATTGATCTTGTGTTACGTGGACCAATCAGGAATTAAACAGCTGCTTTAACAAATAACTCTCAGTAGTTTGTTCCTTCTTCAAACATACTGTAGGCTACAGTCTGTAGCATAAAGAACGATTGACCTACAGCTTAGTAACTCTTTCTGTATGTAAATTTATGCAGACAGTTTTTTTTTGGCCTATTTTTCTCCAAATTCTCTTCATCCCTTTCAAACCGCCCAATTGGACAAAAGAGTTTACCAAAGATGTGAGAGAATTGCCAGGCTGTTATTGTGTCTGGCTGTTTACATGAAGATGTCAGTCTAAATAGACTACGAGCAGCAGCAGCTCAATCACATGATGAGCCTGCTGATGCTGCTACTTGATGAATATAATGTCTCTTTCTGCTGCTGCTTTTAAGGTGGCTCGAGCATTATTCACAGAAACAAGACTGGTCGCTGAAGAATGTCATAGTGTGTAACTTGTGATTCACTCTTCTATCTTTAGTGGTTTTCAGGTTGTTAGGTGCATTACTCACTCGCTGTGCATAAATCAATTGTAGGCAAGTCTGAAAAGGACGCTTCCGTAGTCATGAGGAGGAGGGAAGATAATCAGCACAGACAAAGCACCGAAGAATAAGTTACCATCATATTACATTTGGAACATAAACTTGACTCTCAGCTTGATGACATTGTGCTGTTTAATACGTGAAAAATTCATAGATCTCAGCAAAGTAACCTATTGAATTAATTGTAGTTTTGTACAGTCTTAAGTTTGTCGTGAAATTAAGCTTGAAGATTATTTCTATAAATTTTGGGTCTTTGTTGGCAAATTTCTATGTAAAGCAGACAGAATGTCACCTGACAGCATAAATGTCTTCAAAATGGCCAACATGTGCTGTGTTAATGTACTGCACAACGTTATACATGATACATATGCCCGTAAAGATTCTGAAAATTATCAAACTAATATGGAATTGAAAGGGAAAACCTAATTTTAACATTGTGATTCAGGAACAGACGAAGGGATTGAATCACCAACAAACCCTCAAATTCAAAGCAAAATTTGCTACTATAAATTATAATCATTATGTAATACACAGTTTAGCATGCACCTAAGATCCAGGCTGCAAAAGACACAGCCACCAACAGAGATGTTTAATAATGAAAGTATATTATAGTCTTAGACTGGTATTTCTGGCTTTATGATACGTCTTGTTAAACACTGCAGACTGTGCTGAAAAGAGTAAGTAAACAAGTACTATACATACTAGAATAGTTATTACTGAAATTATAGAATTCTCAAAATATTTCTTTGAAAAAGACACCTACATTATTACAACTAAAACAGATAAACTATTTGTGATGAAAGATTTACACAACAAAAATATCGACTTGCAAAAGTTTTGTTGTACACAAGGCTGGGGCCTAATACCAATTTAATCCCAGTTTTAGAAATTGTGAATTTTCAAAACAGGTTAGGTTATATTCCATTCCGTTAATAATACAACCTCCCCCCCTCCACACCCCCAGTCAGTTGGGACAATTCTCTAATGCTAATACCACTGTATATTGTCCTCTCGGTTCATGCTTCCAAGCATTTGTACTGATAGTACAATGAACAGTTCCCTAACCTTATCCAATAGAAAGCAAGATGTTTAAACTGCTCATACTGTATTCAGTTCAAGTGCTTTGAAGCATGAAATGAAAATGAAGCATTTATAAATGATCCGACTTATGATTGACATACTACAGTTTTATTGTGAATAGATTTGTATATGATGTCATAAAATGAACAGACTACATGTTTACATACAAGGCTGCCCACACCTATGTATTGTCTGTACACATCTTCATTCTAGTAACTGTGTATTAGATATCTCACACCTGATTTGTATTAACAATGCTCTCACACCTATGTATTGTCTGTACACATCTTCCTTCTAGTAACTGTGTATTAGATCTATCTCACACCTGATTTGTATTAACAATGCTTCCACACTGATAGTTTCTGGCAACATGAGAAATGATGAGTCAGCTTGGTGTCAGTCTGTGGGAAGAAATGCTTTTAAGATGTCTGCTGAATGAATACAATATCAGCATTCAACAAACAAATAGTGAATGGTTTGGGTTAATGTGAACACTTTTGTAACATGTTTGTATAACATTTGTTGTGTCCATGAGTATAAAATGTGTAATACATTCACTCCTGTCCTTTGTCCTACTTTTGGTGGCAAGTCGTTTTAGCAGGAGATTGTAGATTTGAGGTGGGTTAATATTGCAGTTTGTCTGTGTGCGAAACCTACATATTAGTGAATATCCCATTTATTTCAAGTCTATCGTAGGTTTGAAGGGTGATAAAGTTAGTTATTCAGATGTCCATCACAGTTGCATTCTGCTATTAGTGTTTACTTTGCTTCCTTCCCTACCTGTCTCCTCACAAGCTCAGCCATCTTGCTCTACCATGCCTAGAGTGTACCATGCCTAGAGTGTACC
>KN892391.1:10976-22775 GCA_000934455.1 Apostichopus parvimensis
GACGCTTAAGCGACCACAAATGTGGGAGAAACTGCAAGGGCTTATGATTTACAACTTACACGTCGGGTGGCTTTCAATTCAACATTTTAACTCAATTTTGGAATCTTTTCAATCGAGAAAGTTTTTTTTGGCGCTTCCTATCTGAAAACTTTTTCCTTGTCTTCTTTTCTCCTACTCTATCATTTACTAGTCTGCTTTATTTATTTATTTGGCTAACCTGTAGGAGCTGCTCAATCAGGCTTGTCCGCCCCCCCCCCCCCCCCCATCCTTCCCTGTCACATTGAAGTAAACGACTAAAACGTTGTGTTGTCCTTGATTCATGCAAATGTTAAAGTAGTTCAGTCACTGAATTTAGTAGGCGTAGAAATATCCGTTACCTAAACATAACGATTGTAACTGAGCGACGGTGAAAACTGAAATGTAGATCAATCATGATACTTGGGTTTTCGTCTCCGTTAATTAGCACAAGTAAACAAGAGAAAGTCCAAAGTAAGCTCCGCTTACATGCGTGCCGAACATCTGGCGTTTAGAAATTCACATTTGTGTTTGAAATCTATGGAATGTCAGAAGGACCTCACAATAGATGATAATGTAACAATGTACGATGATAATGCAAAAGTAAACAATGATAATGTTAAAATACACGATGATTATAATAATCATTACTAATATTAGTTAAGGAAACGCGCCACTACTTTATGGTATGAACATTCACTGAAAAATGTATGCGTAACAAAGGTTGTTCGAATAACGCTCCCGTAACCACGTTGGTTACAGACTCCAGGGGCGTAGCGAGCGGGGGGGGTGTGGGGGGGTGTCACACCCCCCCAATAATTTGGTCGCTGTCGGCAAATTTTGGGTCTCTCGGCAAATTTTGGGTCTCTCGGCAAAAGGAGAAAAGGTGAAGAGAGCGGAAGGGGAAGAAAGAAGGAAAGCTGAATAGAGAAAAGGAGAACGGGAGCTTCTTCCGTGCCAAATTTGACTTAAAATATGCACCAGATTGCATCTAAGGACGTTTCAAAACTAAAAAAAGGGGGACACCCCTCCCCTTAGACCCCTCGCCGATTTCAGTCACCGCTTCCAGATCCGTCGGCAAATCAAATTCTCCACACCCCCCCAACAAAAAAACCTTCGCTACGCCCCTGACAGACTCCATAGCGACTAAGATATTACTGCGGTTTGTTGATCGATAGATTGATAGAACATTGGACGATTAATATAAGACGTAAGGAAAAGGTTAATTGATGTAGTTCATCACACAGTGATTGTACGTATAACCATGGAGCTATAAACAGAGCTCCATGGTATAACAGAACAACAACTATATGAGGTTGGTAATGTTTGGCTCAGCTGAAAGCTTTCAGCTGAGGTATAGCGATCGTGCGATTCTGCCGAAATTCTGTCACTTTTAGCCACCGTGTTTGAATGACTGCTACTTCGTCATTTTTCATTCGATTTGGCTGACATTTCGTCAGTGATGGTCACGAGAGGTCAAAAAAAATGGTCAAAAAAATGCTACTCCTCCTAGAGTGGTTGTCCAAATCCGTTGAAATGTTGTGGATATAACTTTTGAATGGTGGTGAGCCGAAGTATTTCAAGAAAAAATATTGTTATTGTCTTGTGAGGGCCTAAAACAGAGCCTTCTGTAGAGTTTTCAGTTGTGATGAAACGTAGACCACAAATCATATGCAATGATCATACCATTTTTTGTTTCAACTTTTTAGTATTCATGACCAGTATGCGTTTGGTGTGAGTAGCAATATGTCTTCCATCTGAATTCTGAAGTCTTTTATCCTAGATAAGTTTTTGGTATACACTCTTCGCGTAATTGATAAGTCATATGTTTCTGTTTCCTTTTCTTATACCTGCTGTTTGGTCTGTTAAGAAGGAACATTAGGCAAGGAAAGAGAACGGATGGGAGAAAGGGAATTGATGTCACCTTTATCGGCCTATGCCTTATATTGTCAAACAAATGGATAACCTGCTTAGAAATACCGCCAATCAAATCAAAAACAAATTCTCAAATAGAAGCTTAGCTGAGCTTCTGCAGCGTTGCTGCACTTGTTTCTCATTACGTCTTGGCCTTAACGCTTATCAAAACACAACTCAATCAACGTGATTTCAAATTTGATGAGACCACTGAAAATGTGTCTACTTCTGAGTTAGATTATGCAAATGATTAGTAGTAATTGTGGGAAGATTTCTGGGCGGCGAGATTTGTAGAATTAAGTAATTACAATCTTCTTAACAAGAAGAAGTTATGAGGTATTTGGTCTTAGTATAATCTATAGCAAACTTGTCTTGTGTCGAGAAGCAACCGATTGAAAAAGGAGCAGAAAAGGCCAGTGGCGTAGGAAAGTACTTTTGAGTGGGGGGGGCTGAAGACTGATGGCCGGCCTGGGGGAGGGGTCTTTTTTTGGATTTTTTTTGCATTTCCAGGTGGCCTCAGATGCAATTTGGTGCAATATAGCACAATTCAACACCCACTCCATTTTGTAAATAATTTTGCATTTTCACCTGGCCTTAGATGCAATTTGGTGCTCCAAATGAGATTTTTTTCTCATTTGGAAATGAAAAAGGGGTTTTCTGACTTGCGGAGCGGGGGGGGGGGGGCGGAATGATACTTCCGCCCACCATATTTTTCACTGGGGGGCTGGCGCCCCCCAGCCCCACCGGTTCCTACGCCCTTGGAAAAGGCCCAAAAATCAACAAAGGGTGCTGTCATATCGGTCCTATCTAGTTCCGCGAAATTTGGCACTCTGCAGTTTATAACCGCAGATAATAACGGTACCGTGGGTTAATCACTAGTGAAGACAATTTAATTCATAATTTTTGATGATATGTTACCTGTCTTGTTCAATTCGAGAATAACGAACCAAAGTAGAGAATTTTACGTATTGTTTTGAAGAAGGATGCTACTCAAGGAGTTCTATTTTATTTACGTGTGCAGAATTAACTGTTCGCCGCCACAATTCTTTGCAAATCTGAGTCTGGATTTATTTTCCTGCGTAACCAACCTGTGAATTTGAGATTGCTATGAAGAGTGTATGTTCAGCTGGCATTCACCAACCAGCCATGTAGATGATGGAGCGGGAAAGTAATCCCAATATTGTAGCGCGCATGCGCACTACAATAACTAGTCAATCACCTGGCAGATCGCCAGTTAGACAGTGCCCGCCCTCTGTCGTAACCATGGAGAGCACCATTGTATAAAGTTAAAAAATCATATTTAAGATCACTTTCTTGCAATATTTACGGTTACATGGGGATTTATGAAAAGTGCAAATGCGTGGAACTTTGATAACTGGAATCAATTGAAATCCATTGAATCGATGGCCCTCGAACAAGAGAAGGAGCTTAGAAGGTGTTTTGAGAACCATGTGCATCTAGGAATCATCGATACCATCGTCATGACGCATGTAGGTGCGAGGATTCACCCAAAGGTTTTGATTGGTGACATCACTGACCTCCATTTTAGGTCGTAAGAAGCAAATGAATATACTCATTTTCAACGAGTTGCTGGCAAGGACATCTGTCAGAAAGAGGCCAAACATAAATACTCGATTTTACTGGTTTTTAAAGACTCGAGTTTGAGCTTATCTATGAACGCTTGCTACCTATAGTTTAACATTACTTTACTTTCCTAAACATATACACATTTAACAATTCATTGTTGTTGTGTAAAATAAAATAGAGTCAGCCGTCTAGCTTCTAAATGATAACATTAATGTTGAAACGTTTTAATCAAACATAATTTCGATGATTGTTGTTGGTTCAGCTGTTCGTCATATGTCTGATTACTTAATGTGTGTAAATATGTTTGTAAAATGTAAATATATTCTTATAGGATAGCAATTATTCAACTATGTATCAAGTTAGTTTGCCTGTCAGACTCATTGATTATGTCAATGATACTGTTCATAATGTATCTTATCATTTTTTTATGGTCGAACAAGGCCATTATCTCCCATATTGGAAAGGATATGTGATAAAGCCAATAGACTTGCGTATCGAATATACTGACCTGTTTGGATGAATTTAACATATGTGAAGATAGTGTATGGAAATAACTTTACACCGATTTCGTAAATTATGCCCGCTCAGAAAACCTTCTTAATTTATACCGAACTTTTCATTGTAGAGGATTCTTTTATTAAATCATGTCAAGGGGTCGATCAAAATAAAACTCTTAGTTGAAGTACTTAAGGAATCTCTTATGATGCAACTGCAGTAACTCATTTGCATAAACGTGTGTATTACAATAGACTTAGTACTAGTGGTCATAACTTTAAATTCCTTGGGCAGTGTTTGGAATGTTGCCTCGTGGAAAATTAGGCATAGAGATAATCACTTCGCTCTGAGACGTCCCGTTGTAGAGATTGGGAGACGATTTGGTCAGGGACCAGCACAGTGAAAAGTTTATGATTTTTTGGAGTGAAAGTCAACGTTTTAAGTGAACCAGGTTTTGGATTGGAGCCGTGACCTGGTGGTAACTTGTGACCTGAGAATTAGGTCAAACTTGGCTAAGAGAGGCGACATGCGATGTTCATTTCGCTTGAGATGAGGCAGAGTCTCGAAATATGAACTTTATCCTGGAACTGGAGAGAAAGCCGTGTCCAGTTTAACCTGTATTATTCGTATTATTATTATTATTCATTTGTATTCTAAGTATTATTGTAAGAAGCCTCAAGTATCTTATGGTTTCGTATAATAAAGTAAATTTTTGTGTTTAAAACTCGTATCGCTTCTTTTATCGATTCATATGTGTCAGACCTGCACCTGTTCCAAGGGCCTTGTTTAGGGGGACCTTGTGACAAATCACAACAATTCAATTACAATAATGGAAGTATGCAGGTACAAAGCAGTGTTTAAATATTGTCAAATCTAATGAAATAGCATGTTTTTTGATATCAGCTTCAGGGAAATTTCTGATATTTTTAAACGAAAATTAAGCACAACCCAACAACAACGCTTAACCGGCAATCCAAGTAAAAACCATCTAAAATGCGTCTAAAAGAGTTTTTCATTACATGGCAAAACAGTTTTATTTTTAAAGATTTTGCCATTGTTCGTCATGTACAAATGCCACACATGAGAACACCTTATACTTTATTACTTTAGTTGTCATAATGCCTTAGAAAATGCATCATTTATTTTTCTTTCTTTTTTTTTGTGGTACAATCCTACCTTTAACCTGTTACGGAAAATAATGCTGATGTTTATAATTTATTTATCAATTAAACTCAATTACTATGTAATGATGGATTTTCATACTCAGTCTGTTGGTGGTAGGGAACTAGTTCAGTTGGATTGTTAACTTCCAAAATGGACTGTTTCACTGCTTCACATAAAAATAAAATTGTACAAATATATTCACTCTCTATATGTAAAGCATATGTTTGTTCTGGTGTGGTGTTCATACTTGTCTTTGTAACATCTGCTTAACGTTCGATTTGGATTAAAAGCAAATAAACACAGCATCGCGCCAGTTTTCGGTTGGAAAATAGGCTGGGTAAGTATGCAGGATTCTTTGCATTAAGGTACAAGCCATTGTTTTTTATATCGAAAAGGGCCATCCTTTTGGCTAGGCAAACCCAATATTAGCTATTACTCTTATGAAATGTACCAGATTTACGGTAGTTTTTATTGTTTGATTATGTTCACCAATGCCGGCGTATCCAGATGAGATGAACTTATTCCCCAACAATGCAAGGCTTTGCGTCGCGCACCCAGATCATTTACATATAAGTATACATTAACATCAAAAGTTGTGGAGCATTTTTAATTCTATGAGTCTGTTGCCAGTACTGTATGCCCCGGTAAGAATATGGAATTCACTCAAGCATAAGATCATTTATAACGTTAACAGTATCATCCACTAACCGTAATAACGCCGTACATACACACATTCACACACATACACACACCCCCCCATACATACACACACATACATACATACACACATACATACATACACCCATACAAACACGCATACATACATAAACACATACATAAACGCTCGCTCGCACGCACACATACATACACGCATACATACACGCAAACATACAAGGAAGAAATATCATGTTTTGTGATAAGACTATACCTCACTTAGCAGATGTACTCAGTAGCGGAGCGTCCATACAGTCAGGGGGGCGAATGCCCCCCCCCCCTGACGGACTCATATGGACGGCTGGCGCCCTTTTCAGCTTTTTACCACTTTTTACTTATTCGCGATTATTGACTTTTTTATTGAGCTCTCCTCTACCTATTGACATTTGTCACAGTTTGTTGGTGTAATTTTCTGACAAAATGCTCTAACGGCTATTTATTCTTCGTTTATCTGCAAATTAGCAAGGCCCGGAAAGGGTCATTTCCGGCAATCTAGGGAGTATCTTTACTCAAAAAATTTGTGTACGCTCCGCGCCAACCCGTGGTGGCGCTCCGCTTAGATAGTGTCGAAAGCGCCCCTACAGACCATTCTCGCCCCCCCCCCTGACCAGTACCCCTAGCTCCCCCACTGGATGTACTATCTATCGAACTTTAATATGAGAATGGAGTGAAGATCCAACTATCGTCATTAGTTTATGTAAATGGTGGAGGATAGGGGAGGGGGAGTGGTAGGGGGAGGTGTTAGTCATTCCCATCTTGGGTGTTGAGACCATGAGGTTGAATGGTGGGAAGGCGTTTTATCCACGGTCTTTCCCTGCTGAGACGAAATGTGTCAGAGCGGTACCCCTTCCTCCACACGCTCCTCTCCTCACCTCAGAAAAAACTTGCACGTGATATTTTAAGTATGAGGTAGCACTTTCATTGATGGTCACGTGACAATCACGATAAAGTAATATCGTGTGATCGATGGGGGTAATTATAATAACCAGAGCATGTTCCTCACACTGTGGATCGCTAAAATGTCTCATGGCAATTGAAATGTTAAGAAAATGATATTTGAGCAGGTGAAGTCATGATCTAATATCATGTGGTTAATATTTTAAGTTTGTCATACACTGTCATATGCGTCGCTCAGCAGATATTATTTCGATTGAATCACGTGACCTACGACTTCAAACGCCTGATTGGCGGTTGCTACATTCGATATTTAACCATATCATAATTTTGTCCCGATAAGTCATCAATCTATTGCAATAAAGTGAAATCAAATAGTTCAAAGTTCAAACTTGTCCATCGCAAGAACGGTTGGCTTTGCTTCTCCTTAAAATGTACCGGCTAATTAGACAGTCCGAAGCACTGTCCAATCGTTCTTACGTACAGACCATCGTACAAAACACCAAGTTGAATAAATCCGGAAGAGGGTGAATTAAGATGATTCGATGTTTATTAGGAAAGCAACGCAACCTCGAAACTGCTGTTAGTCTTTGACCATGTAAAAAGAGTCCCTTTGAAAATTCGCGGAGGTTCACTTTCATTCTTGCATCATCACGGAAAGGCATTACAAACAGTTTTTGTAGCAGCGCAAAACAACCTTTCCTGCAGCTGTGTGTACCTTTGTTGTCAGCAGAGTAAATAAAGCTGACAAAGTATACACTAGAAGTATGAGTTATCACACTATTTCAAGGGAAGGGCTTGCAGATTTCCTGATAATGCCATTTAGTTGCACGTCAAAACAAATACTTCATATCAAAATTATTGCTAAAATTATTTTATGTGACGACAGAAAATTATATGTTTGTCAATACAGAGAACGCGGATTCTGATCCTTGATACACAACCATGCATAAAAGCAGGCGTTTTGAAATGACACCTAACATGCCCGTGCACACATTTGTTTAAGGGGGTTTAGGGGATTTGAAGCTATGGACTGGTGAAATGCGGGTGGTCTAAGGGGAGGTGTGTCCCAAGGGGTCTGGGAAGGGATGAAGGGAGAGGAATGGGTGTTCCTCTCCCCTTATATAATTTTGTCTAAAAGGAGGCTTAAATTCGAAATGATACGATCTTTTGTAGAGCTGCAAAAATCTTCTTAATTATCCGGCTTTTAGGGATCAAATGCACATATCATCTTTTATACAAGAAACATATTAAAGTTACATAACTTTCTGAATTGTTGAAGTTTTTGTTTTATTTGAAAAGTAAAGGAATGTTGCCCAAGGAGGGGTGTAAGGGGAGAGGGGTGCCCAGCTTCCCTTTCAAAAATGTGTGCAAAGTTTTATAGTTGTTAAATAGGATATGATTCCGTCGATCGTTTGCAACTTACAAAGAACATTTATTATCAAAAAAAGTCAAATACCGTCAGAAGACTTACAAAATGTTCTCAACTTTGTTGATAATGAGCAATCTTTTAGATTTAAGAGATTAAATTTTACACACCTCATTAATTACCACAGGGGAGGGGTTGTTAAAATATTGGAAGATGCTAGTCACGTGGTATGCTGAGGCAGTATAGGTAAGTACGTTGCTCATAGATTCCCAACCCATGTATAGGCTAAGGTGTGTCATTTTTGGAATTGATCATGCAAGTCTAAAGCATGTAACTTACGAAGTTTGTTGTTATTAATATTTTTTTATGCCGCACATTTTTGAACACCATTTGGGTGTCTTCTTTGACCTGCAACATCACCAACACTTTTGTGAGTATTCAATTCAATTTATAATTTGAAACACAATTGGCAATTAATAGTGTACTTCACGGCAAATTGCATTACTTTAATATGTTAAGTTTCAATGCAAATGTTTTTATAACCGATGGAATATGTGACTAATACGCAGACGACAATCAACTCCACACTACAAATTATTAGCCTGAATTGTTACTTATAGTGACCCAGTTGTCAAAGTTGGCAGTGCACAAAACCAAACGATAGGCTATCAAAAATCTTCATAACCTGCAAAAGTAATCTTCATAAACTATTGCAATACACGGTTTTTATCACCTTTTTGTTTCTGTTTCGTCTTGTGTTGATTTCTCCAGTCACTATAAGGTATCATGTGTTTATGCGTTATAGCACATTTGAGTTATACCTTTGCTAAAGGTACATTTGGTCAATCATGTGTTATTCCCATCAAATGACTGCAAATTGTTCTCCTTAATTCGCTAATACTTGAAGCAATGAATCAAATATAGTTTGTGATTGTTGAACGCAATCGCTAATAACGTTTTTGGTATATCAATTGGTCTTAGTTTCAAGTCACGTGAAACTAAGACCAATTTTCAATATTCGTATATGATGACATATAAACTAACCATTATTTGTTGTCGTAAAAGTCGTAAAAGAAATATTATATGTATTGATATAAAAAAAAACCGGCATGTTGAAACTAAACGTCATTGAAATGTTAGATTGTCCGGTGTAACACTTGCCCAATGCTGCCTAATGTAGGACATACGCAAGCAGACAATGTGTCTAGTATCTGTCATTTGATAGTTGCAATCCTTTGGGTTATGTTAACTTAGTTTCTATATAATAACCTCTTACCTTTGCACTAGTTGGTGTTTCAATAATGCTTCATCATGTCTGTACCTTGAATAATCCTATAGGATTTGTTCTCGGACACCCCAATCATATTCAGTCGCGGCCGCGGGGACGGCGTGCCAGTTTTGAAGAGGGGGGGGGGGGGGCAAGATTTCTCGAACTTTGTGCTCTGTGGAGTCAACCTTTTAGTTTTTATCTTAGAAGTTTTCGAACTATTCCTGAAATTCCAACACTTTACCTCAAACTATCCTTCAGTATGATTGTACTAAGTAAGGTAGAGTTAATGAAATATCACAAATGAACTGTTAAATGATTTCGGTGTTTTAGCAAAATTCCGAATTTTATATAAATTTTTAGGGAAATATTCAACGGATTAGGTGTAAATCAACCAATTATCACATGACGGTTTCCACGTAGGGGAATTTAAGGTCCCTGGTAGAAATTCCAGTAGAACCCAGTTAAAAAATCAACTAGGTTCTACTAGGTCCTACTATGTTTAACTGGTTTTGAACTGTGTTTAACTGGGTCTTACTGGGTTCCAGCTGGGCTATGCTGTACATGAGCTAGGTTCAACTGGGTTTACACAATGTTCAACCGGGTTTGTTCAGGCCCAACTGAATTTGAACTATGTTTGAGCTGATCCAGTTGGGCTTCAACTAGGTTTCACTGGTTTTTGCACTAGCCCAACTGGGTTTCAACTATGTTGACTGGTGAACTTGCCCTGTTGGGGTTGAACTAGGTTTCATTGGTTTTGCACTGGCCCAACTGGGTTTGGACTATTGGCTGGTGAACTGACCAAGCTGGGATTTAACTAGGTTTCACTGGTTTGCACAAGCCCAACTGGGTTTGAACTATGTTTACTGGTGAACTTGCCCTGTTGGGGTTGAACTAGGTTTCACACTGGCCCAACTGGGTTTGGACTATGTTGACTGCTTTTATTTTAGGCGTAATTATCGAATGTAAGTTCGTAAGCAGTAACCGTATCGTAATATATCGAAAATGCTTAACTAGCCAACTTATGAGGGGTGTAAAATAAATCTTTGTCATATTTATCACAGTTATGATTAAACGATTAAACTTTTGTACCGCAATGATTAAAAACATCAAATATTTACTATATAATAAATTTGAAAAAAATATGTTATACTTTGTTCGGCGATTTGAACAATTGGTAGGCAAAATGCCTTCCTAGTGCTAAATAGTATGATCCGACTAAATTTGAACTTTGACATTTGTCTTGCGTTAGGCTAAATTTATAAATTCCGAATCCGCAAACCACAAACGCCAACAGAAGCTTCGCAGAGTCGCATTTGTAACCGATTTTGCCAACAATTTCAAATAATTACCGCGGCTAGGTTCCCTCCTTTGTGATCTTGCAGTATCTTTATATTATTGTTACATACTTGTAACGTTATAATTGATTGTAAACGTGCTCTTTATCATAAATATT
This sequence comes from Apostichopus parvimensis, assembly GCA_000934455.1. Classification (NCBI taxonomy): domain Eukaryota; kingdom Metazoa; phylum Echinodermata; class Holothuroidea; order Aspidochirotida; family Stichopodidae; genus Apostichopus; species Apostichopus parvimensis. The sequence continues at coordinate 21,852 of KN892391.1, forward strand.
TGAATTGAACAGAAACTTTGTATATAGTGGCCTAGGACTATAGTATAGGCTAGGCCTAACAAACCGGTTCCCTACTAGGTATACTACATGGTACATTTATTAACGTTAGACATATCCTAACGTTATAGTTGACTAGCTTATAGGGGCCTAACCTATACAGTAGTTATACTCAAGTTAACACCTATATTTAGCCGCATGATTTTAGGAAAGCTATTGTCAACTAGCGAACATAATGGCAACTTCTTAAGGTGTCACAAACAAAAGAGGCTCACAGATATTTCAAAATTTACGCAATTGCCTTGATTGTTGTTTCAAACATGAAGTGTCCTATTGGCATAATAACATACTTTGCAAAAGTCATTAGTGAAGTATACAGCATACACGTATATGCTACAAATGTGAGGATGCCCTACACTGAACATTATGAACATATGATTAAACTATCAATCTAATTTTAAGTGAGGCTTCATTAGTACAGTGTAAGATGGTCAGCTCTTACATAAAGTTTTGTTTTGTACCATAGTTTTACTTGTTTATTAGTGCACTGTGCAGTGCTCACTGTACAGAGGGCTACACTCTAAAAACTGTTGGGCAAAACTGGTTGAGCTAACAAAGAATTGCCCAATATGAGTAAATATTAACCAACAACCGAGTAAAAGAAATTACACAACTGATATGGGTAAACTTTGTTGTGCAAAACTTAAGATGTTACTTTCTGTTGGGCAAACAAGCTTGATTTGCCCAATGTTGTGCAAAAACCAGCATTTTTGCGCCATTACTATACTGGTACTCTGCGCGATGTGCATGCATCATGAGTAGATCGTATATAGTGAACGTGTTATAACTTACATAATGGCTGACGAATTTGTTAGCGCAGTACTCAAGAGGTGGGAAATGCCAGAGTTATGTGCTACATTTGAAGGT
>KN892394.1:1556-6556 GCA_000934455.1 Apostichopus parvimensis
CTCAATCACTTTTTACAACAAAAAGACGATACGGTTAATGTCCATCGAGGCGTTCCAAAAGGTTCTCTAATTTCTTATGCGCTTTTATTTCACTATAGCTGCAGTGATCGTACTAGGAAATCATTCTTCTGATTTTTGTTAGTTTGTTTTTTATCAGAATATTAGCAATTAACACGGAAAATGGTGTTTTCTGAGTAAAGCATTTATATGATAGACTGGAGGATAGAGAGTAAGGAAGATTAGTTCCAAATTCTATTTTATTTGGAACGGTTTTAATTTCCAATAAACATCATAAAAGGGAAGCGAAGCGATGGTAAAATGTTTCCAATTTCCTCTAAATTTTACTCTTATTTTTAATACAGATGTTTACGATTGGCCGTTACAAGTTCGGATGAATTAACCCAGAACTACCGAATATCCGCCGGTATAATGTCTTCTTCATAAACGGTTTACATTTATATTCGAAATATTATTAACATTTTCTCGTTAAGAGCAAAAATGATGGATTAAAGATTAAAGATCTTTAACAGATACTTAAGCTGGCAATAGCTTGCTCACACTTTTATAGACTGAAGCTTATGTTTGTAAATTCCAACGTCAAAAATGTGTGGAAGCCTTCCCCCAAAGAAATTAATCTTCTTATTTGTCTTAGAGGTCATATGGGAAAAAACTAGCAGTATTACTATTTTATTTGATGACAAAACAAGTAAGCGGGTTCGTGAGAAACCTAAAAAACAACTTCGTTTAGCGTTAATCTGCGCTTTCGTGCCTTGATTAAATGAAGACACACTATATAACGTAATACCTCATTTACCCTCACTACACATGTTAAACATGTTTAATTCGCAGTGAGTAAGTTTTATTTATGAGGCTATCTGAGGATTTTCTAATTTGTAACTTTCGCCGTTAGTTTAATTGCTTTATAAGTTTGTTTTTTTTTTGGATATGTATACTTTTTTCAATTAAATTTAATTATATAGTAGGTATTTTCTGTATGTTAATGCTGGGTTGTTTGATTTTTACTACCTTCCATCTCGCTTAGCTTGTCTCCTATAGAAAACATGTCGACTGAATATTCAAAACACTACCTTGTTTAACCTCATTTCAAACAATTTTGCGCTTATTTTAATTCGCAAAAAGAGTGTCGTACACCTGGGGCCGTCTGAGGTACATGATAAGGTCACACGCTGTTACGTTTCCACGTTCCATTCTATGACACATCTATACTTCATATACTTCGCTTTATTAAATATCATAACGATGATGTCTCTCTATTTCATATTTCAACACACTACCTCAGTGGACCTCATTAGACATATCTATAGATTTTGTTCTGATCATTGGTACGTATATGTCGCACGCTACGCCTTAAGGAAGGTGTAATGCAGTTCGGTTTTTATCTAGATTATATATGTTTGCGATTAAATGACAAGCATCTTGTTCTAGTTTGTAAAGGCATATCATCATCATCATCATTATGTAAATAAAACAGTCCTGATTTCATTATTGATCTCGCTTTCAATGTAACAGAAATTTATACCCAAAGTGTATACTTCTTTTGTTAACCTCATAACACATTTCTGGCGGTTATTTATTTTAATTTGTGCGAAGATAAGCGAATAGGGTCTGGGGCAGTTTCAGGGCACATGACTATATCTCAACAAAACAAACTTTGTTTGTGAATTATTCTACAAGGAAACATTTATTGTAATTCTATGTTTGCTTTTATAATTTGGCGTCTGTAACAACGATATTCTTGCAAACTCTGTTTCCTAATCTACCTCGTTTGACCTCATTGCATATTGAAATAGTGTCTAAATCAATGCAAAGGAAACTGTGCTTCTGAGGCCATAGCGGGTCCATTCTTTGTAAACATACAAGGCTTCAGTGAAGATATGGGTCCTTCATTAATATTTACGCACCACTTTTGTTTTTTTTTTACATCGGGACGAATCTTACCAAGTGTCATTGACTTTTAAGAAAGAAAAACTTTCTCAGTAAACGTTGTCTCAAAATACTGCCTCACATAACCTCATCAAGACATTGAAAAGTGTACTTAGTTTGAGGTTGTTCGTGGTGAATTAAACATCAAGTAAAAAAATATATTTTTATTATGTATTCATGGTATGAACGGGTATCGCATCATAAAAGGCCTTAAAAAATTTCCTCAATCATTGTATATTTATATGCTTTCATACATGGTTAGACAAGGCGATGGGGGTGGGGGGGGGTCGTGTTAGGAGCCAGATCCGGCCCTGTGGACAATTCAATTGCTGGAAATCCCTTTTGATGCCTTCATTTTTCTAAGTTTAAATTATGATAATTGTTATGATGCATATCCCCGGCCTCCCATTGACCCCGGCCCCGGGACTGTAACTCATGAACCACCTCCACCCCCCCCCCAACCCGGCTCTTGTCAGTCCTGTGTATAGGCAGTTGTGCATCTTAAGGTAAAAGCAAAGATTCATTTTCAAATGTATCAAATAGTATTTCATTACAGGTAAATTTCTGTTTGCTTTTATTGAAGTTATTTCTCATTAAACCATACTCAATTATACTACCTCATTTGATCTCATTGCACACACAAAAAGTGTACTTAAGTCGTGCGAAAAGGGTTGAACAGTGTGAGGCTATTTCAGGGGCTCTTCATCGTTGATTTCGATGGTTTAATCAAAACATAAATTTCTCCTTTCTCTCGAGGAATGAAAAGAGATATTTGACACTTACCTAGCCAGGTTTCATATTCAAGGATTTTTCATAAACTAGACGTTGTTTTCCTATTAACTTGATCTCTTTCTCATTTTTCCAACACCGCTGGGAATATGCTGTACTTAGCTATCTCAGTCATGAGAAGAGGAAAAAAACGCATCTTCAATATTACTATCGTATTATGCGAGGAGATACTGAATAGAAATTTACGTGATTATTTTCACGCCATACAGAGATAAATTTCAACATCAAAAAAATGATCGCTTTGTTAATCACTATTTAAAATTAAGGTTAAACTATGACGTCATTTTGCAAACACAGATGAAATTCCCGGGAAAATAATATTTGAGAAGCAGAACAAAACGAAATAATCATCAAACTATGTTTTAAAGAAGAAAGAAAAAACAAACAAACAAAACAAAAACAAAACAAAACAAAGATAAAAAGAGCAAAGCACAAATTGATAGCTTCGGAAATTTGTTTTAGGAATATAATTTCTTATAAAACTCACAATCATATATATGTGAAGCAATCTTTTGAGGCTTCGAAAGGGTAGGTCCAGATGGGTGGTGTATGTGGGTGTGTGCGTGTGGGTGTGCGTTTGTTTTGTATTGTGACCGAGGACTTGAACAAAAGAATTCCAGGTCATCGGTTGTGATTTCTAAAGAATCACCACGTCCTCGGAAGAATTCTATTGTATGGGGTATTGTTAAGGTTAGGGTACGTGGATTTGAACAATGGAAAATACAATGGGGTCCTCGGTCTGAATGTAATACAAACATGGGTGTGTGTGTGTGGGTTTGTGTGTATATGTTTGGAGAGGCGCATCCTATAGGGGCGAGAACATGATTAAGGATCAAAGCATATGTTTACATTGTAGGAACATAGCGTAAGTTGAGATGAAATTGGTGAAAAGAAGTGATAATTGTTTATAAGAATCGTACTAGTTGCGGAAATGTAATCACTGCATCGATACGTACCTTTCAACAAGTCTGTGAGCCAACATATAGGTACAGTTTTATTCCTCTCCTATAGGGTCCTTGATGGGGACTTGAGTGTCCCTCCTGGTCCTTTTCTTCTACTAAACTAAACTAAGCTAAAGGCAAATGCGCGAGTCAGATGGGTATGTGTGTTCGTGTGTGTGTATCTGTGTGAGTTCGTTGGGATAGCGGAGAATAAGGTAATGGTATATATGTTCGTTCACGTTGTAAGAATGACCTAATTTAGATGAAAATGGTAAAAGAGTTAAAACTGAAAGTCGTTACAGAGAATCTTATCCAGACAGGTGAATACACATATTTAATAGACAATAGGTGGTATGGCCTTTGATTGTACAAGTAAACAGTGAAAAAAAAAAAGAATAAAAAAAAAACCTCTTATGGTATACGAGGCAATTTGTAACATTATAGCAAAAGAGAAAACATAGTATTATTGATTTCGAACAACGTACTTCTTTATGACGTATGAAATATGAACCGTTTAATCTGTGACGTCATACTCAATGCAGGCCATTTCTAATTGACTGTTTAGCGTGTTATAGAAGTCATGTGAATGCTTTCCACTGAAAATCCTCGCTAGAAGTTCAAAAATCAAACCTCCACTTAAAAGCAAGACTGATGCATTCATACGTCAATACCGAGAATTACTACAGAGAAATCGATTTCTGTAAGTGTTCGCAAGTAGTAGGTTCTAAGAACACTCGATGTAAAAAGAAAGTATTGTTTCCGCAAACGTAAATTTATAATCATGCGTGCATTTGTTGTATCTAGTTGTTCCGAATAAATACTATAGGATAAATATGTTCTCCTTCTTCTGTTCTCTTCTGTTTGCGCTGTTCTGCTCTATTCTATTTGTTATGGTCTATTCTGTTCTATTCTATTCTGTTCTATTCTGTTCTATTCTATTCTTTATTCTGTATTCTGTATTCTGTTCTATTCTATTCTGTGCAGTATTCTGTACTCTGTACGCCGTACTCCGTTCTCCTTACTCCGTATTCCGTATTCTGTATTCTGCTCTGTTCTGTATTCTGTTCTAGTCTGTATTCTGAATTCTGTATTCTGTCTTCTGTCTTCTGTCTTCTGTATTCTTTATTCTATATTCTGAATTCTGAAATCTGAATTCTGTATTCTGAATTCTGTATTCTGTCTTCTGTCTTCTGTATTCTTTATTCTATATTCTGAATTCTGAATTCTGAAATCTGAATTCTGAATTCTGAATTCTGAATTCTGTATTCTGTATTCTGTATTCTATATTCTATATTCTGTATTTTGTATTATGTATTCTGTATTCTG
>KN892394.1:11556-15522 GCA_000934455.1 Apostichopus parvimensis
CTATATATGCTTTAAACTAAGCTAGTATGTCAAGCTAAAGAATTACATTTGAGGGATAATAGTGCGCCTGAAATGCATTGCTTCACAACAAAAAGGCTGGAAAGTTTCAGCACCTTTATCTTAAACCTACATCCTCAAAGAATTTTGTATAGCAAAAGATAAGAATTATTCAAATTTTTATAGCAAAAGATATGAATTATTCATATTTGTATAGCAAAAGATATGAATTATTCAAATTTGTATAGCAAACGATATGAATTATTCAAATATGTATAGCAAAAGATATGAATTATGCAAATTTGAATAGCAAAAGATATGAATTATTCATATTTGCATAGCAAAAGATATGAATTATTCACATTTGGTGGTAGTTTGCGAATGCACATGGCAGAGTGAATGACGTCATCATGGCAATATCTACAGCAGAAAATATGTCTGTTTTTCTTTATAATATTTTACTCACCCATTCACAGAGGAAAATAATGATGCTAAGAAACTAGGTGAATTGTGATGAAATTATTGTAAATACATTGGCAGCGAAGTCAATATCCCAATCACATTTCAAGGATAAATTAATACGATGACTGTTTGATAGGAGGGTTAAGTTTTTGGACGAAGAATCTATGGTTTTGGCTAGTTTGATAGAAGAGTAAGTTTTGAACTAAGAATGTATGGTTTAGCTAGTCAAAATAAGTCATACATTCAATCAACCATATTTCTAGTTAGGAACCAGGTATTGAGATATTTTTGCTCTCAAACTTTAAGGAGAAGTGTTACATTTTCTGCAACAGGAATATACCCTTTATTGCCGTTAGGATTAATAAATGTATGATTTCGAAGGTACATATTCTGTCAAGACATAAATGTTTTGCTTATCGAATGCATGCATGCAAGCATTACATGAGGCATCAATAACGTCACCATACGATGTGTCTCTCGAACTTCCGAATCCCTTGTTGGGATTGCGATATCAGATCAATATTGTGCTCTACAACGTAATGTATGAGGTATAACTTTAAAGGGGTCGTAAGTATTTTCTCTACAATAACCCTTTTTATAATTATTATTTAACTTTCAGTAAGTAGTCTATCGGATGTTCTGACTTTTGAAATTATTAATAATAATAATCATAATAATCAGCTGTTAGTTTTAAGACGCTTAAGCGACCACAAATGTGGGAGAAACCCGCAAGGGCTTATGAATTACAACTTACACGTCGGGTGGCTTCCAATTCAACATTTTAAATCAAATCTGGAATCTTTTCAGTTTATAAAGTCATATCAGATAGGAAAACCGTAGATTGCTTTTGGATGAACCCCCCCCCCCCCACCTTACTATGACCCGGAACCTCCCGATTGCTAAGCTTCATTGCTTCAGATGCCACTGCCTCTATCCACTCGGCCACAGCACCGGTTTGCAATTTTATAGAAATTTAGGAAGGATATACTACATAATTATGTTGAAATAAAAGAACTACTAACCCTGCAACTCGGATTATAAAGTTATGTTTATACTTGTCTTTAGGCCGGAAAACCGTAGATATCCCTTACAAATCATCAAATAGTACATTGGGTATAGGCTATGTCTGTATATTGGCGTTATGAAATGAGTGAGGCATGAAAAATGACAAAGGTTATTAATGTGTTTTGAACACCGTAAGGACGTTTCTAATCGCATTTTCTGCTTCACATAAGTCAATTTGCACCACAGAGAGGCCATACCTTCATATAAATATAAATATATATATATAGATATGTTAATAACACAAGGTATGTACACATACATATTTGAGGTTGACAACGGTGTTCATGTGTGAAGTCGTTTTGTAGTGAGGCCAATTTACGTATATATTGAACTAAGGTATTTTAGGGACGGAATTAATAACTTAATACTCTCATGATACAGCTCTCAAGTTATACTTGGAGGTTAAGGGGAAATAAATATTTATCTCAAGAGAGAAGGGGGGAATAAAATTGGAATTTGTAGAAATAGGAAAATCCTGATCATTAAAAGCCCACAACTATTATACCTTCGCGTTAATCAATGTAAAATGTAAAAAATAAAAGAATTATAAAGAGAAAGTGATTAAACTGCCTCTTTCAAATCCGATGTATGTAAACATGAAATATTTGTTTATAAATAATTGGAGATTTGAAATAGAAAATTAACTATAATTTTACATGATTATAAATATTTAAAGTGATAAGACTCTTTCAATTTTTGTGTGCCTACAAACTTCAAAGCATTCTATAAAATCATCCATCATTGCTAAAAGAGCTTTGTTTTCTTCATTTTTTATGAAAGTCCAAATATGGGTTAATATTTCTTACTTATTTTAATGACTGAATCATTTATTAAAACGGTTGATTAAATCAAATAACCAATACTGATGATTTTCTTTTGTTGTTTGCTTTGACACCTATAATGTTTTAGTCTACTTTGGACACGAAGAAAGCAGCTTACAGAGCGTGGTGGCCAATTGGCTAATGCGTCGGACTCGTGATCCAAGGATTGCTGGTTCGATTCCTGCCTAGTTCATTACGTTGTGTCCTTGGGCAAGATGCTTTATCTCACTTGCCTCTCTCCACCCAGGGGTTAAATGGGTACCTGTGAGGTAACTTGTCATTGGGCGCAGTGTATAACTGCTGCCGACCGGAGGGATTGTCTCTGGGACAGGTTATCATTACCATGGGTAATATATAACGTCTGTAAAGCGCTTTGAGACCTATCGCTGGTATAAAGCGCTATATAAAAAGCAAATATTATTATCATTATTACAGTGCAAGTTACTATGTACTAGGTGACTTGTCCTTCATTACTGCACACACAAATAATATATTCAGTGCGAAAACTTATTCAGACAACGGGAGCTTTATGTCTGATCTTCATTTGAGTTGAATCGATATAATTCATACATCTCATGTCTTTTTTATGAAAGTTGACATAGAAAGAAGAAAACAGAAAGATGTAAGGACACTTTGAGAAGGATCTGAGGTATAAGAACAAGAAATGAATGGTTTGTAGTATAGCAACCGTTTGTATTTGGTAAACAAAAAATCCGACATTTGCCACACCAGCCCAGGAGCATTATACTAATATGATTAATATTGTTATGCGTCAAATTAAGACACCATTTTATATTTGGATTTCAGCTATAATGGACGTTAATTGACGTGTATAATAATGATTCTATTCAATTCTAAATCTTTCGACTCCAAGATCCAACGAATTTTAGTATTAAACTATTAATCATAATTATGTAAAAAGTAAATTCATTTTAAGACACTTTTGTTTGATGTGATAAAGTTAATGTTTCTTAAGTGTCCTTAGAGAAAGATTTAAAAGAATGATGACGTCACATGTGAGCTTTAATATAAAGTTATTATGTACCGGACTGAGAATGTTACACAAGGGCGCACTAGCTCAGTTCCCCCCCTCTCCCCCCCCCCTCCTCCCGTCCCCGCAAGTAGACATAATATTACCAACAAAATTGTAGTGTACCGTATTACATGTATGTGCGGTGCAGCCTACAAACATTCGAAACTTCAACAACAATGTTTCTAAATTTGCAAAATATAATTTCGCGTGTACGCAACCTCTAGTTTATCAAAATTTCCTAAAGGGGGGAATTAAGGTTGCTCCTCCCCTTGGACCCCCTCCTCAGCATGGACAACAAAACAGCTCATCCTCACCCCGTTGATGCGTCCATGATGTTCTCGTGGAATAAATAATGTGTATTTACACCATTAAAATGCGCGTTTACGTGTTACTATAGTACATATATGGGTATTATTACAAGAAGTGTGCGTATCTCTATCTGTTTTAGAGAGATATGAAAAACAATAATTAATAAAGACCGAGTCTGTCTGTATATAAATATGTCTTTTTACTGGGATATAAACAATGACAGTTACATTAGTTACATTAGTTAGGAAGAAAGTCGTGATCAAAGTGCTGATTTGGTAA
>KN892397.1:10343-25823 GCA_000934455.1 Apostichopus parvimensis
GACACCCCCTCCCCTTAGACCCTCCCCCAGGCCGGCCATCAGTCTTCAGCACCCCCACTCAAAAGTACCTTCCTACGCCACTGCTTATGATCATATAGTTTTATATTAATTTTGGTTCAGTGGTTTTGTCACTCTGTTGGTTCAATGGGGACCAAATGCTGGAACGTGGCGTACGTGGGAAGCTATAAAAAAGAACGGGTCAGAAAACCGGTGCGAGTAAGTTAGGGCCCAGAAGAATTTGATAGGTTTGTAGATACTACTGTTGCCCAAACGGACGTTAGAAATGTATACTTCTCTTAATTTTTTCTCGAACTTTTGGTGCCCCGGCCCCAAGGAAATTTGCCATGTCCAAGAAGAAAAAGAAGCAGAAATAGATACACAACTCTCTGACTTCTGCTGACAAACTAGAAATAACTTGCATCTTACGCCAAAATAATGCTGATTTTCGAACTGATTTCTGCTTGAACTGACCGAGATTGCTATCTGTGTTTAGAAATGACGTAATAACATCGATCACCTGTGAAGGCCTTCAGATATTTGTGTCAGTATTATATCTGATGTTGACATCACAGCACAATTCACACTCACAGGTCTTGAACTGCTAGCTGTACTGAGAATACCATAATACTACACGTTCTGCATGCTATAACACAGTATCAAGAAGGTGTTTTCCTTTTGAAAAGGTACTTCGTGCTCAGTAATCAGAACTATTTAAGCCTCTTTGATCGAATTAACGTGTAATATTGCTTAAAAGGAAGGTAATTTTCACAGAATCGATTAAGGATATGTGCTAAGAAGTAACTATATTACTCACGTTATAGTATTATTAGCCGCATGTAGCCCGTGTTAGTATTGTCGGCTAGGCCTATGTATGCTTGTTAAATCGGACTAACTAACTAACTTACTCGGACTAACTAACTTACCGTTAGTCCTAAGTTTACTATATGGTTAGGACTTACATTACAATTATAGGCATACGTGTGTATTTTTTGTACTTCTTCCGTCTGTAGGGTTACGGTATGCACTGTTTCTGGGAGGGTGACACTGGTGTCAAATAAAAGTCAAAAGTAACCATATCCATGGCTAATATTTAAGAAAATCTGGCATTCCATGTGTCATTAACGACAAAGTTGATTTTTCATATGACGAAGAATGATTAAACTAGCATTAGAAACTATAATATTTATAAAGAACAGTTATCCCATCTATACCATAAACAGTGTTTTTGGCCCAATACTTCTTAGTAACTTGGCCCTCTGGAAACACCAGTAAGTCAGTCTTGAGAATAGAGCTATGTACAATATGCTATGACTTTTTTCTACTCTTGTAGGGTTGCTAAAAAAACTTCTACCTTCTAACTCTTGCAATGAAGACCTTTTCAAGCTGAAGACCAGAAAGACCCGAATCAGAGTGCCATTCTGAGGACTTACACTGTACAGTGTATCCCTTTTCGTCCTGACTAGATGTTGATATGACTGGAATAGCTTAAAATGGCTTTTGGATCACACACATTTGGGAGATCCCAGTCAGGTAAGCATCACTTCTTGTAGAATTGAAGAAGACATCCATGAGTGGATTTGACAGGTATGTTTTGACAGATGCTGAGGAGGGGAACGGGGGGGGGGGGGTGTTTGGGGGATAGTATATTTCTTCAAATATCACAGTAGCATCAAAATTATGCAATCTCTATTAGCACAATTCAGCAAAATTCCCTGCAAATTGGAAAGAGTTCCATCCATGGGTATTTTTGAATTAGCTTAAAGATCTATAGTATGGTTATATTTAGTTAAAATATTTTAAGAACATCCATTTCACAGGTTTGGAATGTTGCTTCAATTCTATTTGTTATTCTGTCAAAGACAAGCTTGCCAAAGTTTTACTTCATGATTTATCTATGCATTTCTACACTTGTTCTATGCTTGAATAGTCCACTACTGATTGGGAACTTCCTTCATGTCCCACCATGAAGGATGTTCCCTCCATATATGTTGTAAATGTGTGCCACACAGACTATGGAAAATCTCCCCTCCTTTTGTACTCACAATTCTTGCCAACAGGTCTTACACAAGGATTTCCCACTGCCAGTGACAGTGGTTGTGTGTGTAGCAGTACAATCCCAACATAACCAAACCACCAAAAAAAACAAACTATGGCACTCTTGCATAAATTTCCAGATGTATTGTCAACTTTGTTTTTGTAAGCTAATTGACAAATTACAAAGATAGTTGGCAAGTATTTGAACCAATATGACCTTAAGTAGCAGAAAGACTTCCTACCAACTGACCATTTCTCTTCTGGAGTACTATAGTCAGAAAATATTTTGAAATCTTGTTTACAATTTTCTCATGCAATTTTTCTCTTACAGTTGGTGTGTCTAATGTTGAAGGACTGCAAATGAAACTAAGTGATAATGTAAAACCAACTCCTGAAGTGTATCTGCCGCACCATTTCCAACTTGTTGAATCATCTGTCCTGAGGAACGGAGAGGTAGGAATCTTACTAAAGAAAAATAGTATCTGGGTAAATGTATAGCATATGTATAGTCCTATTTTGTCGTTTATCCTTATCCCGAATTCATTTGTCAATATTGGATACTTAAAGGCATTGAAGACTCGCCCAAACCGTGTGCCGCCCTTTGAAAAAGTTAACTTTCTGTTGCTTGCGAGTTCAGTTTTCTTCTTGTCGCTACAAAATGCAGACAGTAATGAAACGTGATACCTTGTTATCTTTTATCTAGACCTGAGATATCCATCGCTGTTATGTATACTGTGTTGTGGGTATTGACCTAGCTGTATGTATTGACTGTACACTAGTGTCTATTACCGAGGGTAGCAAGGTGTGTGTGTGTATTTTCTGGGTTCGATGGTGGTGTCTAACACTTCTGTTACACCTCATTCGAAAGTAGGTCAGATTACCGGCATTAGATGTTTTTTTTGGAGCGAGTCTTCACACCCTGTAATAATTCTTACTGCCCAATCTATGTTACTAAATAATATCATATTTATTGTATTTCAAGTGTACTATTACCTCTTCCTGTCTGATGTCTCGTACAAAGTTTTACTCGTAGAAATTCCTTTTTTCCACGTGGTGGCAATTTCAATTTTCACTGAAATTATGTCTTCCATCTTTTCCTGTTTACTTTTATTGTTGCACATATTCCCATATAGAATAGTACAGAATGGCTTACTTTTTCAGTGTGACATGCTGTCAATGGCAAGATAAGAAATAATTTTACAAAAACATGTTAATTAGGTAATGAGAGAAGATTAATAACGTAAATACAATGCTTGATTTACACTACTGAATGCTCTACTGTATGTAGACAGAACCTTGCAGAAAGATTTTTTAAACATTTTTTCTCTGTTCCCATCTTGTTTTCCTCTAGATCCTCAAATCATGCTCTTTACCAGTTACGTACCTGACATGCAAGCATAAAAATTGTTAACATATTTTCAAATTTTCTTTGCTGTGTACTGATGATTCTCCTTTATGTATTTTATCATAAACAGTATACCTTTGAAGCAGAGGAGGCATTCTTGAGTTGGACCAGGGATATCTTGGAGAGAGAGAAAAGCCGTCAGGAGTCTCTCGAGGAGTTGGAAAACGAAAGATGTGTGAAAGCAAACCATAAACACATCAGTCAAACTAATTCAGAGGAAGATCATGGGTTACCGAGGAAAAAACCAACTCCAAACCCCGAGCCAGTGTTAACACCGGTTCAGGCCCAGTTAGGTACTGACATTTTGATGCCAACACCATCTGGTAGCAACAAAGAAATAGTAGACGATGGAGCAAAGATTGTCACTTCTGGTTCATCCAATCACTTATTCGATCTGGCGGACTTTGAAACCGTCTCGGACCCTTTTGAAGCGACCGAATTGCAGACTTTAAATGACATGGAGGAACTGAAGAGTGTCTTGGCCAGCACGTCGTCTTCGACGACAGCGACTGCCGTACCGCCTCCGGGAGATAGCGATGGTGCAGACTCACCAGGGAGCTCTCCTGTCCCCGGGGAAGATTCCGCCAGTACTAGTAATGTTATAAGCAATTCTCAAACCGAAGAGACTGAAGAATGTCTGAAGATTACAGAAGAGGCACAGCTGGAAACCGAAACTAAATCGGTCTCTGTCGAAAGGAATGTGGTAGATAACGAGAGTCCCTTTAAGTCTCAGTCTGTGCCAAAAGACTCGTCTTACCTGAGCCAGTCACAGGTAGACCATGAAGATCTCTCTCAAAGCTTGGACAATTTTATCTCACATTCTACCCCCACAAACAGGAGGCAAGTGTTGAACAGCGCTCCCTTACCTCCCATTACCAGAAAGCCAGTAAGCCAATTCACCACGGAAAACAACAATTCGCACAAAGAAGCCAACGGCCAAAGACGGAGAAGCGATTCTTCACCGCTTGATTCTAGTTCCGCAGGGATTATTTCAAATCATTCTAAGACAACGAATCCACCGGGGTATCCCAATGTAAGTTACAACTCATCTTTTGAATGTAGATCTAGTGATTTACTTTCAGTCTATACATTTGTACATTAAATTGCATAATCCACACAAGTGCTGATAAGGGTTAACGCTAGGATGTTAAAATTGGTTGGGGTGGGGGGGGAGGGATTTTTGCACGGACCCTCTAGATAAATTGTGGGATTCCCGCAATCGCGCATCCTAATGCGAACACTGGTGTTGATATAGTTACATTGACTAAGATGAAAACAAATGCAGCACGGAAGTATTTGTACAGTATGTATGTAGCAGTGTTGTAGTCCAGTCAAGTCCAATTTTTATGGACTTGGACTCAGTTGTGAAGGAGTCAGACTAGGTGGCTAGGGCTTGAGAACTTGGACTGAGACACACAAGTCCTAGAAAATTCAGACTTTTGTATTACCTCACCTGAATTAAATACTTTTTTTGTTTTCATCTGAAAGTTGAAAGTAAGGTAAATTAATGGGCCGTAAATATGTTTGTTATTAGCCCTTGTTAAGAAGCTACTGTTATTTTGCCTCATAGTATTACAAAATATATTTATTCAAATTAATATCCTTTAAGCTATGATAAAGGAATATAGTGACCCTATGTAAACTGTTGGCATATCCAGCCTTCATTATGAGAAGGGGGGGTGGGGAGAGGGGGGGCTAGGAAGTAAGCACATTCATGGTAGCATATCGCATTTCACAAGGATGTGTTTCGTTTGTAACCTACTGTATTGCTATGCTCAGAATGGTGAGCACAAACATGGTTCTTTCCAATTTGGCATTTTTCTTCCCATGCTGTACTAAGAAGACACATTGCAGTACAATTTTACCATGTAATTTCCACAATTTTATATAGAATTAATTAGAAGTTTGATCAGGTTGCTGATTTAAGTTATTTCCTGTGCTAGCATACTGTAGACTTTTTTTTTTGTGCTTAGGGGTAGGCAGCGAGTTTTCGGACCATTCCCAATATTATATTTGTTATAGGTGCCCAACAGGTGAATTAACGTTTTAACAGTCTTGTTAAAGTGTTACAGTCAGGTTTGTGTTTTTTTTCCGGGATAGTTCAATGCTTGAGAGGTATTCTAAATCTAGAAATGATAATCTTATTGCATTGCACGGTCATTTATGCTAGTTCCAAAGATCAGATTGATAGGGGAGGGGTGGGGGAGGGGTGGCATTGATATGATCTGCTGCCACCCCCATATTTGAAAATGGGGGAAACTCTCCTCTCTTCAGCAGGTTATAAAAACAAGTGCTCCATAATTCGGAAAGATTTTTATTTCACACTCTTTTTCACACTTTTATTTCACATTATTAATTGTTAATAATGTTCCATATTTTAGATACTGACTTAGTGAGAAGGCAGGTTGTATACGATAGATAGAATATATATACTTGTTAAAATAACAATTAAATTTGTAAAAATTCTGTGCTGGGTATCCGTCAGTTTTTGGATCATGAAATCATGTCCACATCTTCTTGAATTATTTGTTGTGGAAGTACCACATTGACAGTGGTTTCATAAGTGGCCTAGGTTACAGTAGCTGTTCTGATTCTTTTAGTATTATAAGTTTATTTTCGTTAAAAGAGAGCAAATTAATGCTCTTTACCACATCATTGTCATGCCCCTGAGGGACTCTAACATGAAAGCAGGCAACATACCCCTAATCCAACATGCCCAATCCAATACAGAATGCTATCCTATTTCAAAGGCTCTGCTGGAAGGCAGCTTTAGTTCCATTTTTAGGTTCTTTCACCAGTATGACCCAGCAAGGATCTCAGTTGAGGTTCTATTTTAATTTGTTAAAGTTGATATTTCAAGAACTTGTTTAGTGGTAACTTGGTACTCAAGAAACTAGGACTCTAGACTTAGTCTTGGACACCAAGGACTCAGACTTAAATAAAAAAGTACAGCACTTTGCCTTAGAAATGTTCACTACAGGAAATCAGATCCAAGGACTTGAACATGAATGAATTGGACTAAGTACAACATTGGTATGCAGGGTCTTCCTCTAAGCAATGATCCTAATAATAATCTGACTAGAGGAGAAATTGGGTAGACTCCACTACAGTGGTTCTCAAACTTTTGTGTACCCTGTAGCGCCCCCTGAGATTTCCCAACACCCCCCAGGGGGGAGGCAGGGACCACTTTGAGAACCACTGCTCCACTACATACAGCCTGATATACGGACCCTGATCTTAACACTAACTGCTTGATGGATGTTCATTTTGTGTTTTTTGTTTTGGACGTGCTTCGTATATAGTTATTAATTGTTTCCCTAAAATAGGGAACAGATTCAATCGGAAATAAAAACAGAGTCTCACAAAAATGACACATTGATATGGTTTCTGCGAAACACCTCCATGCTCTCAACAGCACTAGAAAGTTATATTTTATGTTCTCCATTGACTAGATGCTTTCAGGTCCGATTATTAACCCTGCGTAAGATTCGTCAGTGATTAAACCATCGAGTGACAATTTTTCTCATTTTTTTTTCCACAGAATCTTAGCAAGTACGAACCACTTCCACCCTCTCCTGCCCCGTCGTCGAGTGAAAGCATGAGGTCACAGACCAAGCCGGACGATCCGGACTTCACAGCCTTAGATTCAGAGAGTAAAAACTTTGCGAGGATGATCATCTCCATGGGTTTCCCAAAGGGTAGGACGGCCAGGGCGGTGAAGCGATTAGGGCATGACGACAGATTGGTGAGTATTTTGCCGATCTTTGATTATTTTTGTTCCTAAAGAAAATGCCTGAAATCACTGCTAAACATGAAAAGAGAAACAGAGTTAGAGATGGCTGGTGATTTCTTGACATTTATTTTTGTTGAGGTCTTTTGTTCTTTGGATACAGGTATTGTAGTGGAATCCACATTGTCATAGTCAGACTTCACGTGTAGTCCTTGCAGACTTTCAAAACAGACCGATCCATTTCTTGGTCTAGTCTGCACAGTATCCTGGTCTGCATTGTTGGGCCTCCAGTTCTTACAGTCCATCGCCAAACCCTTACAGTCTTACTCTTTACAGTTTCAGTAAAAGTTCCAACCTGTTACAAGTCCTTCAACACTGCTTTATACCCCACCAGTGTGTATCAGTCATAAACATATATACTTTTCTTCTCCACAAAAGCAACCAAATTATGATCTTGGAAATTAAACTTGTAGGTTAATATATTATTTATCTTTCTGCGACTCTGTAAGGCTTTTATGAAAGTGTATGCAGAGTAGCACACAATACAAAAGATTTGTCAGAAAAGATATTAAAAATTTGAGTTACTTTCCAGGGTCTTTCGAATGCATCAGTACTATCCTCTCCTGGTATCAATATCTGTCTGAGAACAATTCTTTTAGTATCCATGGAAACCATTTATTATCGCCATTAAAATATTGCCACAGCTTCAAAACAGTTGACTTGTTTGTTTAATTTCCTGTTTGCTGTAGAAGAATAGAATATTAGTTGAAAATTTTGCAAGCATTGAATAATGTAAATATCAGAGCAGCCGTCCCAAAATTTGAAGCATGCAATTACAGCAGATACCCTGTTACTTACATAATGTACTCATACACTGTTTGAATTCTTTATAAAGCTTGACCTTCTAAATTTATTGCTTAATTATTAAAATTTAAAACTGAAGGTCATAGTCAAAGTGAAGTTATTTGCTCATAAAAAAGTGGATGGTATGTTGTTGACAACTGTAAAAGCCACGTAGTGAAAGTTTGGGAAGAAAATCGAAAATGATTAGGTTCCCTAATTGTTTTGTTGAAGTTGGTTGGAACATAGCACAAGATTTCGTTACCATAGCGACAGGCCATGATTGACTGGGTAATTAATTACAAACCAAAGCTTCACGTTGCGTTAAAAGCAATAATGTGAATGATATGACATTGATGTAGAGATATGAAAGTAAGTCGATTGGTTATTTGAAGCTGAAGGTTCAGTTTCAGTATCATCCATTGAACTGAGAAGTTAGCTTTTCATTATGTACGGCCTTGTGTCTACATGCAATTTTGGTTACCTCTTATTTTTATTCTGTAAATGAATCAGTAGTTACAAAATTAATTGCAGTCTTACGTCTTGAAAAAGAAAGGCAAGGTCATCTGTGCAAAAGCAGTGAAACTGTTGTGGAACTTCTGCACGGTAACATTTTTAGTTTTCATCGGTATGAATGTTGCTATCGTTACTTGATGTTACGTCGTAGGTGAGAGAATTGGTAAAGAAGATAAGATGTCATCTTTTTAAACCATTTTGTTGAGGAGGAGGAGATGGGAACATCCAGTCATAAATTTAGAGATATCAATGGTGACATTGTATCGCAAGTACTGACGTTTACATCCAAGAAGACCATTATAGAGACTGATATTTTCCACCACTCAGACACTATGTACAGTAGTACAGTACCTTCTCCAAGTAACATTTTGGTATAGTGTCGGCATTAAGTTAAGAAAAGAAAAGTTAAGAAAAGTTAAGAAAAAGACTTCCAAGTAGTTTTGAAGCAATTACTAAAAGCAGTTCAAATTCTGAGAAACTCCTGCAGGGGTTATATATATGTCAGTTAACGGTTCTTCTCGCCGTTATTTATTGTTCAACTGACTGTCGGTGAGAGAGTTGGTACAGAAGAAAATGTTTTCTGCTCAAACCGTTCTACTACTTGGGAAGATATATGATCATTGCAGTTTTTTTCGGACATTTGATACATTTTTCACAGTATTAACATAAAAAAAAAGTAAACAGCACCATCAGAGACTATTATCAAAATTTTGCCAGCACTTAAGAGATAAATTTCACACAGGTCTCTCAGATCCTACATCCTTCACTATGCACATGTATCTTTGGAAGCAATCTTTTGGTATTATGAATGCCCCAAAGCAAAATTCAAATAGTCCTCATTGCAATTGCTACGCACACTTTGAGAATTCCCTCCCCTGCCCCCCCACCCTCACCCATTTTTGGTTGCAGTCTTGGGTTCTTACATTTACTGGGATTCATTCCTAACATTGTGTGATTTTTATCTGCAGGTTATTGATGCGTTATGTGCAGTTGACAGACTCAGTAACCAAGGGTTCGGCGAGAGGAAAGTAGAGGAAGCTCTTCATCTCTTGGACAATAACGATGAAAAGGTAGGGTGTACGACATCTCTCACCAATCAAAAACAGACTTGCTCCCCTCGTCAGTCTTTACATCCATGGAAACCAAAGAAAGGAACAAAAAAAAAGAAGGAAAATTTAAGGAGAAGCAACCTCAAACCAACCATGATAATTGACTTTATTCAATCTAGATGCTTGTGATACCTCAAACCGCTGAACAAATTCATTCAATGGTTACAGGTCATTCTGTATTTGGTGCTATACATCAGTTATAATATATGGACCTAGCTGTCTCATATTTGTACATAATTGGATACACCACATCAGTCTAATAAAAAAGATCTATGTAAGGGGTGACAACCACTTTGGAATCTTCCACCTAGTGAGTTTGTAACTATGAAATAACAAAACTGAATCCTTGGTATCCCATATTAAATTGTCCCAGTCTGAACTGTCCCAGCCTGCACCCATACATAAAAATGTATGTGTTTTCGTTCTTAATTTGCAAATGTTTTTGAACGTGTTTCATCTTTTCATTATTACTGATGCAGTCTGGTGGACAAAGATAACGGATCAGTTTTTTCAGGTACTTTATTGTCATGTCAGATTGAACACTTAAAGTAAAACATTACAGCAATAGTGTTGTCAAATTTTGGATTCTTCTCTATTCACAAGGCTGAATACTTGAGCAAGTCAAAAAATCACCACCAGTGTAAGGTAAAAAATACAGCAATTAGTGATGTCACAGTATGGATTCTTCTCAATTCACATGGCTGAGTACCTGAGCAAGTCCAAAAATCACCACCAGTGTAAGGTAAATAGTACAGCAATTAGTGATGTCACAGTTTGGATACTTCCATATTCACAAGGCTAAGTACTTCAGCAGGTCCAAAAATCAACACCAGTGAAAGGTACAACTTACAGCTATTGGTGATGTCACAGTTTGGATTCTTCCCTGTTCACAAGGCTGAGTACTTGAGCAAGTCCAAAAATCACCACCACAAGTGTGTGAACTTATTACGCTTATTCTATGTTGGTTCATTTAATGGTGGTAACTACGGAGGTTGTTTTTACAAATATTGCTGATAGGGTTTAAGTATTTTCTATCAAATTGTGGCATTGTTTTCAGTTACTGCATTGTTTTTCATTGAATTTTTCTGGAAAACACAACAGTCCTACTGCAATCAATTACGAATCATTGATGACTTCTCTACTCATGTATGACCCTTTTCTACTTTGATTTACAATTCTTCCCCGACAGATACTGGCGTTCCTAAAGTTATTGAAACAATTTGAGGAGCTCGGATTTAAATCGGATGATATTAAGAGGGAACTTTTACTCCACGGTAGTGAAGAGGAGAAGGTTCTCGACGCCCTGACAGCTAAACCTTGATGAGTTCAAGCAGAGATACACACACATATATATAGATATATATATGTATGGTGCTATATTCAGCATGATAACAGAAACGAACACTGTGAGTGGAGATTATTGTCACCTGTAATAGGTCAAATAGGTTTTAATTCATATGGACCATGAAGAAAATGGATTTTTAAAGAGGACTGTTGCAGTATCCTTTGAACCAGAATGTTCTATCGCTATATAGAAGTAGTTCTATGAAATGTAACTTTGTTATGAGAAATGCTGATTTTTCAAAGATTTCTTAAATAAAATGAGCTTGCAAAAAACACAAACGAAAGTTTAGACTGAAATATTTTCTGTGCATTGTTCTACTACTTACTTCTCTAGATATGGTGTCTGCTAGAAATGTTTCTTAACGTACAGACGTGACTTCCTACAATGGCAGAGTATTTTTTTCTGTGTTTTCCTTTATCTAATGAATCATAAAGCATAATCAAGCTTTTCAGTAGTTTGGTCCTGTTTAATTCAAACCATGGAGTTAGAAATCAAAACTGTACTACTCTGTTCCTCACAGGTCATGTGAATTTTCATAAAAAAAACTTCATCTTGGGTAACTGTAGTTTCAGTAGGTGCCCTATAAAACATTAAAAAAAGCTTCTGTGCATGTTACCAAACACATTAAATGAAAAAAATATCAAATGAAAATATTTTGTAAAATCAATTCAAACTGAAGTGATGGAAGATTGACTATTCCAGACTGAGAATAGTTTGAGAAATCCATCAGGAACCATACGAAGAAACATTAAATACATCTATTTATGTTGACAGCTTTACCTGTCCCTTCAGGCAAATTGATTTGTGCATAAAAATGTATCGTTTGTGATGAATTGGTTTGCATATTGATGCATAGTCTCACAACAAATGTTTCACAAACTTTTCCAAACCAATATCAGGTATGCACCCTCTTAAAGCAAAGATCTACCACACTGTCATAGTGATGATCCATAAACCTAGCTTAATTTGCATATAAGCTTTGGGACACTTGATAAAGCCTGTATCTCGTAATGCTAGTTAGCGTTTAATGTAACGTGTGTGGTTGAGATGACTGATGCTATAGTGTTGATGTAACAAGTTGGATTAGTGATATCAGTTATATCAGATGGAAAGTATGTTTATGATTGATCTAATTTTAGTTGTGTAAGGGTATGAGATCATTTTAAGCTGTTGCCCTCTGTCTTATGCTTCATACCCATTGAATTCCATTAAGTACGATGGACTTATCTCTTAGAATGACAGCCATTTTTTGTTGTTGTCAAAGTACTCCATGTATAAAAAAAGAAAGTTTAGTAAGGCTTAGAATATCTTCATATTCCACCGTTTGTATGCCACCCATGTTGATTTACTGATTAAATTGTCTTGATTAATTAGTTTCTATTTCTTGGTGACTCGGTGCAGTTTGACACTTCAGTCTCGTTCATTTAATAGTTTAAGTAGAAGAACAATTGGTACCTAAGCTGCATGTGAAACCATTTTTACATGAAAACCAATTTTTAAATTTCACTGACATGTAAATATTATCTGAAAACCACATATATCAGAAGTGGCAAACCTAGAATAGTTGGCACCCAGTGTGGAACCTTCCTTTGTCACCCCCTGCAGGGGATGCCGTCCTGGGGGAGGGTTGTGGAGGGATATAAATCCCTCCCCTTAGAGATATTTTGTTTATGTAAGGGTGGCTTAGATGCAAACTGGTGCTTTCTTTGGCAAACCTTTGTATTCTTCTTCTGTCAGCAAACTTTCCTGATTATTACACAAGTGACACAATGAAACCAAAGATATAAGAAGTTCGTTATTGAAACATGATCGATAAATCTTGTGAAAAAAGTACATTTTGCTGGATTTTCCTTTAATGCAAGCATGGGAAATGCATGTCTACACAGTTATAAACATTGTAAAGTTTGCAATGCTTTTTTTAAAATCCATGTGGAACGAAACAGTTGGTGGAATGTTGTATTTGTGAAGGCCCCCCTCCTCTCAAAAACTGGGCGTCTTAGGTGTATTATGAATTTACTTTTATGAGAGTCTGCCCATAAATAGTACAGTAGTTCTGCTTTGTGACGTTCTTTGGCATTTCTGTTACATACCATACACTACATGGGCTTTTGCCATGTTATTTACTGTTTTTTTTAAATTATTTTAATTTAAATTTTTCACAAAGGGTGGGTAAGTACCTCTTAATGAATTATCTGATGTTTTGTAACACATTTGTATCTGTCCTGATCCTTTTCAATGACAAAAAAAGGCAGTTTTTGGTTCAGATATACAATCTTAATAGGGAGACAGAACTCTCAAATTACATCCCCGAGTTTTTGATTGTCATGAACTCACACAAGTTGGTATATATTATGTAAATTTGGTAGATCTAAGGATGTTGTTCTTATCTACATTCCTGCAAGTTAAAACGTGACAGCATCAACATGATTGTTTTAGATAGGTTTCTTCATTCATTTTAACTTTTGTTAATTAAAGGATCATTCAGGGTCTCATTAAAGTTTTCAATAATGACAGTTATTAGAGGTTTACAACTTAAAGCATTCAGAATATAATATACTGTGCAATTATAGAACAAATCCAGGAATTTTATCATCATTTATTTTGAAAACAAAACCTCTGGGCTATCACCAAGCAGATTTATTCTCTACTTTATTCCAAGTGAGAAAGAAAAGTAAAAAATCAGACAACATGAGTTTTGTTTACTTTGAATAAAAGATTGAACAAAACCATAGCAAAACACCACGTCATTTCCAGAGATTGCAAATCCAATTCATTAAGTCTAACTGTAAGAATGTAACTTTCCCTTCCCTTGATTAGGAAACAAACTTTCACTCTGAGTGCATTTCTTGTGGGTGGGGTGGGGGGTGGGGTTTCATTGGTTGCCAACAGATGATCCATTTTAATGTCTTATGTCATTCTTTAGCAACTCAGTCAATTGAACTACGGAAGACACATTTTTATTTAGTTTTGTAACTTGCAGAGACTCAAGGTGAAAATTTTCGTTGTGCAACTTACTGTTCACATCTCAATGAATATGTATGTAATGTATGTATTTTAGATCCTCCTGCAAGCAGGAACTCACGAGTATTTTTAGATCCTCCTGCAAGCAGGAACTCACGAGTATTTTTAGATCCTCCTGCAAGCAGGAACTCGCAAAGAAGCCATCATTGGCTTATCAAAGCCGCAAGCCGACCGAAGTCAGTCTCTTAGATTCATATTTAACGTCCATGATTATAAATTGTCAATTGTCAACAACTCTGTAACTGGACGATATACATTAATCTTGGAGTGACTGGAACTCGGGACCTTATGATTGAAAGGCACCGGCGTTAACCACTGAGCTAACACTCCTTAATATACATGAATATATTGATGAATATTGATGAATATATTGATGAATATATTGATGAGTAATCATGAACCAAGCCACAAATGGATACATAAAAGAAGCTTTTCTTGACTATGGTCATTCCCATATATAGTATGTTAATCTTGTAAATACATATAAGGTCAGTTACTGCTATTCAGTTTTGGTTAAAAGCATTGCTGAAAGAGATTTAGAGAGTTCGAACTCATAGAGCAGTAGTATTAGTCTCCGGAGTTATTTCATTTATATGTGAAAGTGCGAGGCCGTCTCGATTCTTCTTCATCTTCATGCAGACCGAAGCGAAATTTGAGGAAAAACAAGTTGAAACGAAGCAAAATAAAATGTCACAGACAAGTTAACTGAAACATTCAACAATAAATATATTGAAAGTTAGACTAAAACTTCAGTTTCAGAGTTTAACTCACCCAAATTATTTGATCTAATCTTTTATGACCAATTGCTTGAAACTTTTGCTCCTCTTTTTTTTTATATAAAAGTATATTGAATTCCATATTTACATTCGTTTAATAGTCAGTAAGAAGAAAATAAACGGAGAGGAAATGTGCAACATTTTTAAAACATGCAGTTTTATGATATTATACAAAACATTGTTATTGCTTGTAAACATTTCTGAGTTGATTAATATTATTTTTATTATGTTTTTTTAAATTTTAATCTGATTATCGTATGACCTGGTGGAGAGAGTAATACAGTTGTCAATTCTTCGTTTGTTATTCATGGTGTACAAGAGAACTGCTTATTGTCAGAAATTGTAAAAGAAAAACAAAACTATATAATAATACATTGTTTTTTTCTCATTGAACAATGAAAACAAATGTTGTTTTTACTTCTTCTTTTTTGCGTAGAATTTGTTACCATCGGATCGATGGTGCATACTTGACTTTAGACACAACCATAATTTTTTTTAATGTTTTAAACCGTCAAAAAAAAAAAGCGTTGCTATCAGTCTAGGTTGGATTTCTATAACACTTTTGGAAAACAATTTTTAACAATTTTTCAACAATTATTACAATATCTGATAAATGAGGTTCATTAATGAATTAATTTGACTGGACGATTTAGTGTAATATACAACCGTTATGTCAATTCCTCTCATGCAACACAATACGGGTA
>KN892398.1:0-11622 GCA_000934455.1 Apostichopus parvimensis
CTGCAGTTTAGTTTAAATTGTCTTCTTTTGTTTGTCTTTCTTATTTTTCATAAATTTTCTTAATTTTTTTTTTTTTTTGCTGTCATGGATAAACTCATTCCTTGGTACTAACAGCTTAGCCATGAGAGCCAATAAACTTAAGCTTGCTCTGGATTCAGTTAAAAAGGAGCACTTGACGTGAGTTGCCAGCATGATAATAATCAGTTGTCCTTTTTTGGTGAAGGTTATTTTTCTTTGTAATTCGCATGCTCCTCCTATTTGTTGAAAAACAGTGTTGAAAGATCATTCCTGGTAAAATCATACCTCCCCAGTCTATTCTTGTGCTGAAAAAAATTGCCTATTGAGAAGACCAAACTGCATCCATTCCACCACCACTTTTATGACAGGGTTGTTCAAAGTGACAACCTCATGATGGTGATGTTGTTCACCATGAAAACTTCATGATGGTGATGTTGTTCACATGACAACCCCATGATGGTGGTGTTGTTCACCATGAAAACCTCATCCTGGTGATGTTGTTCACATGACAACCTCATGATGGTGATGTTGTCACATGACAACCCCATGCTCATGTGACAACCTCATCATGGTGATGTTGTTTACATGACAACCTCATCCTGGTGATGCTGTTCACATGACACCTCATCCTGGTGATGTTGTTCACATGACAACCTCATGATGGTGAGGGTTGTACACATGACATCCCATGCTCATGTGACAACCTCATGGTGATGTTGTTCACATGACAACCTCATCATAGTGATGTTGTTCACATTACAACCTCATCCTGGTGATGTTCTTCACATGACAACCTCATCATAGCGATGTTGTTCACATGACAACCTCACCATGGTGATGTTGTTTACATGGCAACCTCACGATGGTGATGTTGTTCACATGACAACTTCATCATAGTGATGTTGTTCACATGACAACCTCATCATAGTGATGTTGTTCACATGACAACCTCATCCTGGTGATGTTCTTCACATGACAACCTCATCATAGCGATGTTGTTCACATGACAACCTCACCATGGTGATGTTGTTCACATGACAACCTCACCATGGTGATGTTGTTCACATGACAACCTCATCATAGTGATGTTGTTCACATGACAACCTCATCCTGGTGATTGGTTTCCATCTCTTTTTGTTGCCCTATTTTATCTCTCTCTTTCTTGCTCTTTGTATAGTGTTGTATCTTCTGTTAAAATGTTGTCAGATATAACTTTGGTCAATTAAAATGGTTTGTGTATTTTGTTAAGAAACCAAAGGTCAGGTTCATTCTAACGATGGAACTATAAAAATAATGACCCATTGAATGACTTTCTACTCAATCCTATTTATGGCATTCTTCATTTTCTCCCTGTCGCATGTTGTCTTTTGCACTATAAAGGCTGATTGTTGCAAAGTGTGTGTAGGTTGTGTGAAAGATAAATTGATTTCATTTTGTAGGTTAGGGAAACACCATATAAATAGTAATAAAACATTTTAATGAATTAATAGATTGTGTTCCAGACTTTGCCCTGCAGGCAATATTCTATGGCAACTGGTTGTTGTTCAACAAAGTCTTTGGGGCAATGATCCAGAAAAGACTTTCTGTAACATATTAATAATTATAACTCTCATGGGTTTAAACTATGCCTTTGCAAGACATCTTGTTTGTTACATCGTTGTTTAATACTGCAAAGAAAACCCTCTACTCGTTGAAAAACAAAATTTCGTCATCTTAGCCTCGGCTTCCAACAAATTTGTGCTTCCTGCTGATTTAAATATAGAATACTGGACTACTGTGCTTGTTGTCCCAAAGTGGTGATTATTTTGATTGCACCAATGCGGCGGGGTTATTTACAGTTCATGCAACGAACACAATTTTTTACTTCATTTATGTCTGTAACCGAAAAACAAAACGAAACAAAAACATGAACTTTAGCAGGATGATGCTCTGTTAAACGTTGTGATGAAATGTAAATTGGTTGCTTGCCAGTAAATTCCGTCTGTGTGGCCAGGTTTCATCGCCTGATTAATCTTATTGTTTGTTAATTAACATCCTGTCTAAATTGCATCTCTGAATATTAGATTCGATTGGCAGATTCTCCGTAATGTTTTTGTCGATGATCAAGAGCTTAATAACTTAATTTCTCATACCTTCTCGGTGGTGGTGAGGTTTTTCTCCAGTATTCTACATCCACACACTGCCTCCCGTTGAGAACTTGTAGTTGAATAGATCAAAATGATGGTCATGAATACAAATAAACAATTAAAATCATTTAAAAAAAACTGGGAGTATCTAAGTTTACCTAGAGAATACTACCTTTCGTTGGGTGGTCGGGCTGGTGATATCATCGGTTTACCTGTGAGATGAAAACGTTCGGTGTTTGAAGGAGGTCGATTCTAGCAGAAAATTCTCGAAGTTGCAAATGAGAACTATGCCCCTAATTAATGAATCACTTGCCTCTGGCCCGCAGGGTTGGCAAGATGATGCCCGGGGAAGATGGTTACTAGATAGAAAATGCTGCCTGCTTACCACACTGGGTGGGGCTTTTAGCTCTTTGCTAGATTTTCTTTATCATTAAGCAGTTCAAATGAACAGTAAAAAAATACAAAAAGTATTCCTGAATTTTCTGAATCTTTATGTCGCTTTATTATCTGAACCGAGTCTTTTTCTCAAAAAAATCATCTTTTTTTTTTTCCAGTTATGCATGGTGTTGAGTGTCTGTTGTTTTGTGTTTCCATTTACCATCAGTAGAAATTCATTAGGATGATATCATGCCAGTTAATGACAAGTGACTTTTCCCAGGGAAACCTGACAGCAATAATATTCTCTCTCAACCATCAAATCCAAGCAGTTTCAAACAGTAAATATGACAAATGTCAGAATCATATCGGAAGAGAGTTTAGTGATTATCGAAAAAGTGTGATAACGGAAAGCTGTGAAATATTATATGTATATATATACGAGTATCCATATTAATATTTCTTCAGTGTTTGGCTCTTTGAAATGCAGCGTTGGGACGCTCCAGAGTCATAACCATGTGTGTTTACGTCCACCTAGGTGCAAGTATCGTCCATAGTCTTCTCTGTTATCAGACACTTTTCCTGTTCGAGCTCGCTGTTTTCTCTGTGAAGTAGTTTTGACGACTGTTCTCGAGTTATTAAGACGACGAGGTTATATATATATATAAATATATAAATGGAAGTGTAACCGCAAGGCAAGCTGGAAAGTATAGTATTAATTGCGAGCTAAAAGATCAAGGTGATATATTAACTGACAGTAACTGTTGGACATATCATCTACAATGATGTACTTTATATATATAACCAACCACTGGTTATAGAGGAACATCACTGAATAGTGTGTGTATGTGCAGGTGTGTGTATACATACCTTAACTGCACAGTACTCTAGATGTGTATTTCCTGTACAACAAATTTATGTCTTTTGTTGTATGAGGGGAATTTTTTTTTTCTCATGTAGCTCACCATAGAAAGATAGCAAATTTTCAAAAATGTGTTTACATGCAGGTATGGAAGGCTGCACTAGGTAAAAGTTTAGTCACAAACAGCTGAGCATAAATTGTCATCAAAACAACTTTGCAGCTGTTAGCAGGTGTGGGTCAAAGTGTCCTGTGCACTTTCATCAGACGGAATTGTACGATTCTGGCAATTATTCTAAACTACATAAAAACGAAGAAAAGAATTTAATATTTGCAGACACGAATTGAAACAAATTACGTCTGGATGTAAACATCAAATTTGATGCTTTTTATATCCAATTTTGGTAAAAACTTAAGCCTTTAATACTTTGATTTTTCTGGAGAAGAAAAAGG
Source organism: Apostichopus parvimensis (assembly GCA_000934455.1). NCBI lineage: Eukaryota > Metazoa > Echinodermata > Holothuroidea > Aspidochirotida > Stichopodidae > Apostichopus > Apostichopus parvimensis. The sequence goes on from KN892398.1 coordinate 3,832, forward strand.
CAGTATACTTGGATCGAGCAGTATCAAAAGAAACAAAGCTAATAAAAAATCAAATGAATAAATAAAAAAAAATAATCCTGGCAGCAGCTCTTGTTTCATTAAAAATTCTTGTCAGTTGTTGATTGCACTTATGTCAATAAATACAGGCTTATTAGGCATTTAATAATCTGATGGATAAGTACCGCTCTGGGGATTTGTCCACCAGTAATTTGCACAACAGCTTCAGATGACGAACCGCTCTAGCCTCCTCTCGGTCATTCCTCCTCTCACAGAGGGAGAAAAAAAAGAAAAAAGTTTGTCGTTTTTCTTCTTCTTTTTTCTTCTTCTTCTTTTTCTTTATTGAAAGAAGAGGATGATGAGTATGATGATGGTGGTGGTAAAGTTTTAAGGAGAAAAGCAACATTGGAAGTAGTTTTTTTTTTTTTGAGACGGTTTCTGTGTGATGCATTGATTTGCCCGGGCTGAGTATCTCTGGAGGGGGTTCGGAACGTTACGAGGGTACTCCTAATATATGGAGGAGATGGGAAAGAAATAACCAGCGCCAGAGACGGGTTAAAGAAGAAAGAAAAAAAAAATTCAAGACTGCTTAATTCAGTTAGGTAGTCCTTGCCGTTGGGATGTTGTGCTTCTCGTGTATAAGGAGGTATAATTGATGCTGGGAGGTGAGACGAATTAAGGTTAGATTATCCGGTGGATCGCATAATCAATCTCTGGGTTTTTGTTACTGCGAACACGGTAATAGCGATGCACGAGAAAGAACCGCGGATTCTGACCTGTTGGGTTTTATCCTTCTTATTCTTCTTCTTCATCTTCTTCTTCACGAGAGGATTGTGGGAGAGAGGAAGAAGAATTTCTATTTGCAATTAATGAAAAAAAGGTTCGAAGGGAAGTAACATGGAGAAATAACATAGCGTTGACTGTCGTACGGAAGCGATTAGCCACAACAGGTGAAAGGATTAAATTTATGCGAATGTGTGGGAAATACAATCGATGATGGATTGATTGATAGATTGTTCTCACCATTCAGATTTATTATGACGATTGATCTCAATTGGTATCCAAATAATTAACATAATTCAATTCATCATTTGTATTTGGTGGCATTGAAATTAACATCATATTAATTTTAATAAATTTCCGATAATTGTCATGGATTTTCGCAGTATATGATTATTCTGTGATGATGACACTGTATGGTACAAACACATGTAGGAGACCCTCATTGGAGAACAGGTTGTTCCAGGTCAATGTCCAAGAAGCTGTAATAGATTCTCTTAAAATATGATTTTGGTACTGCAGTCTTGGTCAATGTTAGATCAATCATTAATACCATTGATCTCCATGATGAAGATGCCTAAAGTGAGCATTACTCCCCTAGCCAAATCCCGCCCCCTCCCATTCCCCTTCCATCACACCCCACCTAATTCAGGGGGTGGGGGGGGGCTTTAGAGCATTGCATACAATAGTGTTCATATCTTAGTGTTTGTATTGATTATAGCTTTGTAATTTGAAGTTGCTAAATGGGAACTTGCAAAAATGTTTCCTTAGGTTTAATTTGAAATTAAGGCTTGAAGTGTGGGTGGGAAAGGTAGTTTTGTGTGTGGGGGATGTGGGGAGGAGGAGTGTGCCAAGGCAGGACAATGTGAGTTTTCACAGTGTTGTTAAGTCTAGTATTTAGTGAAATAATTGTGACGTTTTGGTAGCAATGGTAGTTTCAGTCTAATCTCACTGATAAATTAAATTCCCCAGCCTCCCCATCGCACCCCACAGTGCCTGTGATGTACAGTTGGATATTATTATTTTTTTTTGAAATGAGAGAAATAATTTACATAAGTTTGAAAGTGCTGTCTAAACTCTCAAGTTGTATCTTTTACCATAATCTTATGTTGTGACTTTCCTAAACTCTCAAGTTGCATCATATACCACTATTTCATATGGTGACTTTCCTAAACTCTCAAGTTGTATCTTTTACCATAATCTTATGTAGACACATGGTGACTTTTTAAGTACGGTGTTGCATGTCTGTGTTTTTCGTTTGGTGTTTCCCTCTTCTGTGCCTTTTGCATGAGTGCTGACTTTTACTTACCTGTTTTATTGAACTAAGATGTCAATTTTTGTCAATTTGTGTCTTCATGATACCAATAAAGTATCCCATTTATAAATATAAGATATTTTTGAGGGGAAAAAAATGTCTAATATTCATATGATTCATATCAGTTGCCCACATTATTTGTTTCCTTGGGGTGTTTTTTTTTGGGGGGGGGGTGGTGGGTTGGGTATTTTTCCATCAACATTCTCCATGTTTCTTTTCAATGCTTATCATTCACTTGTTTATTCATGAATATTGACTCTAACATTATGCTAACCATTCATTGCTATTAACTTCCATTTGAAAAATAACCCTCATTATTAGCATCTCATACATATTTAACAGTTCTCATTAATATGTATAAGTCATAACATCTTCTTTTTCATCTCGCCCAGCTGTCCCACTCCAGGCTGCGACGGAACAGGTCATGTGACAGGGAATTACGCCTCACATAGAAGGTGACTAATACGTCCTGCTTTTAACCCATTTAGCCATTTTGCTGATTACAACTAACAGTTCCAATTTATAATTCCAATTTTTAAATATCCTCGATATATGATCATAAAACTCTCATCGAGAAACTTCTTTGCCGATGGGGTCCATTCAGTGAGACGTAGTTTGCTTTTGTTGACCTTAACTGTATGGTTTCCATAATGCAATGAGGCAAACAAATATCAACGGGAAATATATAAAGAAAAGAATACATAAGAAAGGGTTTGCAACAACTTCATGCCATGAATAGACGGAGGTTATGTGGGGAGAGCATTATTCTTGGTAAATCTACTCTGTCGTGCTAGACAAACAAGAAACGATCGTCTTGTGGAGATGGGTAACTGTGAATGATGCCGAGAGACGGCGATCCTCGTCAAAAGAGTGGGCAAATAAAGTCGGAGATCCGTGTGTACATTTGCTTTGATATATATTTATATTAGCAGCAAGTTTGTCTTTGAAATACGATTCATTGTTTCGGAGAATAGTCGAAGAAGGAACAAAAAGAAGATGTAGAATGTCAGACTTAATTACAGCTGGAAGAGCTTGAGTCCGTAATTAAAAAAAAAGAAGAAGTCGACAAAGTGTTTGGGTAGTTTTATCAATCTAATCAGGATGTAGGAGATCTCTCATGGGCACCAAAAAGGAATCAGGCTTTATGTAGAGCTCCAGTTTGCTTTAAAGTTGCTACAATCTTTGTTGTACCATATTACTGACCATTGATAGAAAGATAAAGGTACCTGAAAAAGACATATATGTTACTTTTGAAGTGATGTTCCAGTACCTGAAGTTGGTTGCTTAATGAAAACGCTTTTGACCAACATCTGGCGGTCACATACACATCCCTTGTTGTAGCATTTTGTGCAACGGAAATAGTAGTGTTTCAAATTTTATCCGTACTTCGTGAATGATGTCTTCATGGCGATTCATCTGAAATTTTTTTAATTTCATGACAAATATTTAACTGCAGTATTCACAAAAGGTTATTATAGGAAAGTAAAGCTTTGTGGAGAACATTTTCTGTTAAGACAGGATATACTTAGTGTACTGTGATCCACAGTCTAAAATATGTACATTCAGATTTTAAAGTGTGGGGTTTCCATCTAACAGTTTGGAATATTGTTCTTTCCCATGTAAGTGTCACATTGTCAGCCGCCCAAATCATGCAAAGAACAACGCAGTTGGCAGTGCACCCAAATCCTATGGTATATATTCATCGATACTGTTAGTTTCGTTGAGTGGTATACAATAATGTGTGAATTTTACAAAACTTGTTCAAAGTGTCCCAAAATTTCGACCCTCCATCAAAAAAGAAAGGAAGAGCTTTGAAAAGGATGCCATCTTTAACATTCATATTTAAGTTTGTGCATTATAGATACATGGGCTTTATAATTCCCCCCCATCCCCACAAAAGAATTTAGTCTGAAGTTTGAAAGCCCATGTTTCAATAGGCACGTGTCACACGCGACGACTTTCATTTCTTTTATCTTGTTCATGTTTTCATGCTGAGAGTAAAGAGTGGTTCTTACTAAAATACTGAATGCGGAAGAAGTTTTAACAACACATAACAGGGAACATTAACAGTTCAGTCATTAATGGCTCTCTGATGACAAGTTTAGACTTGGTCAAGTCAATTGGTCTTGTACTTGAAAGGCCATTGAAGCTTATGATCACTTCTATATGGGTCATTAGTTGATATTGATCAAATTAAATGGCAAACTGGGATAAATTGAAAAGTGAATTTGATACCCTATATTTAAAACTTTCGTCATAATAATGGTCAGACATCAGTAACCTATTAAATCATCCGTTTTCTGCGTGCTTTAACATTCAACAAAACTTAGAGGTATCGTTGATACCCGTAGACAAGCTTTTCTTTGTCTTGAAGACAACCATCTTACAACAAGGTATTGGTTACAATGCTCTGATCACCAGTGTTGCCCAGGCAAGTAGCCAGGTGAGGGGGGAGTGGTCTGAGACACCGTAGTGTGTAAAAAAGGTTACAAGTCTCCTTAAATTGTTGGTGCCCCTCCAACACAATTCCTGGCAACGCACCTGGTGCTGCCCGCAAATATGACAAAAAGTCAACTAATGGATGGTGTGCCGTGCTCAGAAGAGCAATTTAACTTTCTTACACCTATTTCACAGAACTTTTGTTGAGATAATATTGAATCATCTAACATGACCATTGCCTTTAGTGCCTTATGATTACTTTGATGGGGGTGGGGGGGGGGGGAAGCAGGGAACCTGGAAAAAGTACTTTGGCAGTTTTTCTTCAGGCTAGACACATCAGCGCATACTGGTGATGACCTTTCAATGTATAAATTGGACTATATGCAGATTATATACAGTAATACTAACTAACCACATTTTAACCTTCTCTCTCTCCTCTCTGTCCACTGCTTCATTCATTCATGCATCTCTTTCACCACCGCAGTCTCTCTGGCTGCCCTAACGCGGACAAATCAGCCGTCTTGCAGAACACGCAGGAGATCAAGTGAGTCACCATCAGTGTGCAGTGCAATGTTCGTTACGTAATTGGTATGCCAGTCCCCCTATAAACCGTTTGTATCTGTGTGTGGCTGTGTCTGTAAACAAGGAGTGAAAACTTAGGTTTGGTATGTCACGGACGAGATTTACGTGAGTAAAGACAACCTAAAGATCGGTTATGTGAAAGACCGCATGGTTACGTGCAGCTCGAGGGAACTGTAACTTAATTGACATAATGGACCGAGTCGCTGTGTGTCTGCTATAAATGTAGGGATCGAAACATTACTAATACATTCAAATCACTGTTTCCTATAAGGGAGCAGGGCGGTGTTATGTAAACAAGCTTGTCTATTAGAAGTGTACCAACATACTAAAGTTAAAGTTACCTATTAAACAGACCAGGCATCGGTCCTGCTGCTTGTGTTATGGTTAACCTTGTCATGTTTGTTACAAAAGATGTCGGGTATTGTCTGCAGGTTTGTTTCACAAAGATTAATTGTGATTCTTTTTCCGACAGTCAGAGATTTCCGTGTAGAATGAGCTAAAAATTGTGAGGGGGATGATGTGGCATTTGGTTGTTGGTCTTAACATTCATCAGATGAAATGTTAACCAAGTAACATGGTTGTCTTGTAGTTTATATTAGAGGAGGTCTCTTGTCAGCAAAAAAAAAGAAAAAAGAAGAGTAAAAAAAAGTGAACCCTTGTTTTGGGGATGTTGGTAGCCCAACAAATAATACTAAAAATATACTGTAAATGTCTGCTAATTTAGTAAAGTTTTTGTAGATGAAACTGCAGCCTCTGTTCATTGTTTCATATCCCAATCATCTCCTCTGCTGTATGTGATGCTCCTGAAGCTAACTGAATCCTCAATTTCTTGCTACCTTAAGCCATGTGTTGGGTTTGTTGCCAGGGAACAACTCACTAAGCGCTGTGTGGAGACCAACATTTAATCTTTGGTCTGCAAAGATTTTGTCACGATTAATTTTGAGCCAATGATTTCGTAGGTGATCCCATGTTGCCATGACCAAAGGATCCTTGTCATTTAGTTATTGTGGTGTCCTGTTTGTAATCACAAGTCTGATGGATGCTTCATCCCCCCTCCCCACTATACCCCCCCCCCACACCAACTACCGTGTCCAAATATGGTAGCAATGGGCCTGCTCTTTGGAAATGTTCAGTAATGTCTCATCACCAGTTTCTCCATTTCAAGTACCATGAGCAGTTTTATATATATATTTATATATATATATGTATATATATATATATGTATATATATATACAGCACCGTCAGTTTGTTCTTTCGGCAAACTGAAAATGATAATCGGACTAAGAAGTGTCAAGTTTTACGTCATCAGTGACTGTCGGAAAAGAATTTGTGCGATTATTTGAATCAGGGAATACACTGCAGTGAGAGCTGTCCATATCCGGTTGTGTGGGAAAAACAGTCTTAAAAGTAAAAAGGCTCGAATTTCCGATGATTTTCTATTTACATTTTTTGGTTGTAGCCTGAAGGCACAGCTGTACTATTTCCTTCTTTCTCACCAAGTTATCGCTTCGTTTTGCACCTTGCATTGTAACGAGAGTCTTCAAGACACCAAATTTTAAAAAACACTTGTCTATGGAAAATTGCTTGGAAAAAGATGTCTTTAAAAACCTTGTCATAGCCACAGGAATTGTTTTTAATTACCTTAAGCTTATGCTAAAAACTCGACTTGGCGAGACAAATATGAAGAACTGTATTAAAACTCGGTGAAGATGGTTATCTGGGAGCATATTAATATATATATATATATATACTTGTTATGAGACACTATGGTGTCTCTGGTGCAATGAAGGCAATGATACAGAGCATCTGGGAGGTCGAGGATTCTATCCTTGGCCAGTCAAAGTAAGGTGGGTTTTTCATCCAGGAGAAATGCACAGTCTCGCAAACTGTATAAGTCTTCCCAGTTGTAAAAAGTCAAATTTAAAGCACGTACTTAACTTCCCTCATATAACATATGCATTATCCCTAATATCACGATAATGAATCTGGCAAAAACTTTGATACGGTAGTGGGCACGTCCTTCTCTATTTGTCAGCCGTCTAGGCTGCTTCGTGATTTCGTTTCTGGCGATAAATTCTTTTTTTCTTTTTTTTTACGAATTTTCTGACATTATTTTAACATTATTTCTGACATTATTTCTGACATCATCTTTATTCGGGCATTATATGAGTGAAAACTACATATGTTAATTAGATAGCCACCAGACTTGAAGTGGAAGTTACAAGCCATTTGGCATCTCCCACCTGCATATGTGGCTGCTAATAGCGTCGTTAAATACTGTACCTGCCTTCCCGGCTGGTATATGTCAGTATAATAATATGGTATCATAATATGAAGGAAGAAACAACAAACGTCAAATAAGATATGTATATGATATAAATAAAGAAGAATCCACATGTACTCCAAAACCTATAAACGTAACATTAGGAGATGAAATCATAGAGAGACCACATAATGTTGACAGATATGGAGTACTGAATTTATTAAAATTTTCAATATTCCATTCCTGACAACGTGGTCTCTGAGTTCATCTCCTATGTGATAAATATGTGTGTGTGTATAAGTGTGTGTATATAGTATGGTATATATCAGGCCTCGACAAATACGGTCGCCAACTCGCCAATGGCGACTAGAATTTGCGACTGGCGAGCAAAAAATGCATTACGCTCGACATTTT
>KN892407.1:6871-33767 GCA_000934455.1 Apostichopus parvimensis
TTGTACAGCACTACAAAACTGATCGCACCGTTTTACATTCCTCAGCGACCCCATACTTAGGCCAGATGTGTATTAAAGGGGGAAGAATTATTAGAAAACAGAGTAGATCAATCGAGTAATTGGACCCTACTGCCGGGGCCGCGCACTGACAATAAACAATGTTGACAAATTTCATACAAATGGTCAATCAATTGATATCACTACACTATTCTGTATCATCACAATTAAGTAAACATCCATTGCTTAGTTTAATTCCAATCCTCTGAAACAAAGCATAATGTCGGTGAAATGACAAAAAAAAGGGATATCCGTGTAGATATTTATGATCAGTAAATTAACCAAGTTTTAGTTTTGTTACCAAATAGGACTGTTTCATGTGTGTTAATTATGTACGGCTTGGATGTTTGAAGTGCATGAATGAAAGCAAAAGAGGTTCAAAATTGAAGAAACTGAAGCGATTTTAGACCACTTAATGACTTCAAAGAGCAGCGTAGGAAATGTGCTTAAAGTGAGTAAAGAGGTTTAATTTGTTCAGGAGGCTGCTAGTAACAAACAGAATGATGATTGCTGGAATGGCACCTGTGACGGAAGAAAAAATGGGCTCTCGTTAATAAGACAAATGTACATGGTTATGTTAGCGGGAAATCGAAAGTGTCATGAATAGCCAATATGTCAGCTATCCAGTGAGGGTAGCTTTAACCTTGTGAGATCTTCCAAAAAGAACTTACATACCACATTAATTTGAAGAATAAGTTTGTAAAATACTGGCTTTAAATTCAATTTTCTAAGCTTAATGGGGAAGTTAAATAGAGCATGCCACCACACAAACTTTTCTTACCCTACGTTCTGAATATTTTCTATCGGGTTAAGATGGACTCACAAAATGACTTCGAATACTACTCGAAAGTGAATCAGTTGCAAGAGTTTCTGAAACAGAAGTATAGTACCTTAATTTTGTATTTTTTTATGATATTTAGTACACATCTCAGCTGTTATGGTAAATTTCAACCTAATATATTTGCCAAAGAACCCGTTACACTTGTTGACGCCTTGTTTCAACATAAAGAGTAGTTCTGCGAATTGCTCTTGAACGTAACACAAACAGCTCGAAATTTCTGCGTTTGGGTTAGCCTAACGTAGCTTTGAGTCAGTTAATTGTTAGACAATGTGATTTTTAATGTTCAGCAAAAAGTTTGACAGAGGATAAGAAACCACTTTGTTACTTTGTAGTACATTTGGTTATATTTACTAATACTGTTGATGTAAATAACATTGTTTCCAGGAAATCTACATAAATTGTGATAACAGCATAGGGGCCTAGATTAATAAAATTATGGGTGCATATTGACTTCCAATGGTGGATAGAGGTATGATCAATTCCTTTAGGAACTGTTTTCCAGTAAAAATAGCAATACTTACTGACAAAACTAAGTAAATCTGGAGATTATTTCAATTGCAAAGACTACAAGAAAAAGTAGAAAACAAATAATTGTAAGCATCAAGTTTGGGTACCTTTGGAATATGGGTCTCAACATAAAGTTACACAATCGACAGCCGACACAGGAATGATATATTGTTTTCATCAATAAAGGTTGATGATCCATGAATACTCAATAAGTAACTTACTTGTGAAGGATCCATATATGTATGCTTGAAATCAATGAATGATTTGATATAATTATGGATTTTTAAAATGTTCATTTTATTATAGAGAAGAAAAAAGGATGGAGCTTGATCAGGAATTCAATAAATTTATGAAATCAGATGAAAACAGGTGAACAGTTTGACCATTTTTTTTTATTTATAAGTAACATAGTGGTTAGAACCTGTGACCTTAGGAGTAGAATTCCACTGGTTTAACCTTCTAAGGGCCACATTTTTCATGTTACATCCATAATTACTCTTCCAATAATTCTTTTGCTTTATTTTGTTAGAAATTAACCAAAGTTTGCTTTTTTCCACAGATTTCTTGATTTCAGTTTCTCTTAATGACATCTGTCTTGAGTAATCTATTAGAAAATAAAATGGTGCCAAAACTTATGTACACTGTTACAGATTGTCTTCATTTGCAGAAGGTATTAAATATATACTTGCATAGTGTACATTAAATATGGGTTGTTGAAACTTTCTTGTTCACGATGTTGTCACAGCAAGAAGCTTTTATCCTGCTACATGATAGTAGCTACCTGGTCATGGTGCCATAGGCTGAACAAGGCCATAGTTAAATTTTAATTTCTGCACCATTAATGAATGCCTTTTTGTTTCAAATTAGCCACTCTTTGAATGAAAACATTTCCTTAAAAATATATATTTTGCATAAAATCAAGGATTCTCTCATTGTCAACAAGTGGAAATTCCATATGAAATAGTACTAGTTTTGAAAATGTATTTAGCATTTCGAAACCAACGTAATAGTGTCCTCTTAACCTGGAGAGAAGCTGAAAAGGCCTTGATATTAGCCATTGAGTCATTATGGACATTATGAACTCTTCAGAAGTTCGGAAATGTTAAAAAAAGTTAAAGTTGAAGGTTTACAGTCTTGTATGAGGCTAAGGCAATGGACATATAGTGCCTTCCCCAAGGACAAAACGCAATGATCTGGCCAGGACTAAACCTGCAATCCTTAGATCACAAGTCCACTGCCTTAACCACTGGACCACAACGCCCCCACAAATGTTGTGTGCGTGAAATGAGATTATCACCATTTTATGTTTGCTTATTGTTTTTCTTCCATAGGTCATTCTCAAGGGCTGGTAAACTACAGGCTTACTGGAACAGCTATGTGAACAAGAGAAGATAAGTCGTGCTCGTAATCAAAAGCTTCTCCAGGAGTTTGATAGAGTCGAAACTCACGTTGCTGCACTGGCCGTTCGAACTGACAGACTACGTGTAGTTCAGGTATAGTGTGTGATAAGTGCATCATCTTACTGTGGTATCGATCATAGTGTGAACGTTTCTTGCTTTTCTGTTGCCACTTTATCGCATTGCTAGAGCAAAAAGCTTGTTTTTCAATTATATTTTGTTTTTCATGAAATGCTTTAAGATTTGCAAATAATGGAGGTAAAGATCTGTTGACAGCAAAAAATCAGTGATATATATATTGAACTTACTTGACTGTTGCATAAATAATCACCTTTAATAATTTCTTTCTGTCTTAAGCAGTTCTGAAAGATCCTTCTACTTCTTTTTCATTCCTCAGGAACAATATAAACAACAAGTAGATCAGAAGTATCCAAATTGGAGACAAAAGTATTTGGACAAAATTAGGCACAAGGAGCAATCAACGAGGGTAAGCACATTTAAATTTAAACAAAAAAGTTCAGTTACTGACTGGAGCAAATAACATCAACTTGTACATAGGCGAAGACAAATTTCTACATCAGACCCACTTCAATTTGTATTAGTATGATGAGTTGAATTGAAATTGCATCAAAATTAAGAAAAGACATGTGGAATTTTGTTCTCACTGCTAAAGCTGCCCCCATCCTCTCGTTCAACAGTGTCCCTTGATGCATTATTGAAATTCTTAATTAAATTATGTCATAAAAGCCACCTATGTACTCATCCAATGTTCAAAGTTTCTTGAGGAATTACAGCCTTATGGATGTTAAATCCTTGTTTGTTTGTCTTACCAGCAATTGGATTTAAATCAAGATGGAAGATCTAAGGCATATGGAGAGGAGCAACAGCATATACAGATGTACCCTACTCATGAACAGTTTACAACACCACCCAGCTTTACACCTCAGGAACAGTTAAATCTATTACCTGTATCTCCTCTCATTTTACCAACACCTTCTAATCAGAATCCTTCTCATGTTCTGGAACCAGACTTAGATCTCCAACTCGACTATAATGAGCAACGTTTAGTTGAAACGAACAACCTTTCATCTAAAGCTTCTGGAGCATTTGAAATCACAGATCCTAGAAGAAATGGTGATGGAGTGCCTCATGCTTACCATACAGGGTTTGCTGGTCAAGGAGGTATGTCTGACACTAATAAGAAGGGAGCAGGTATCCAAGGAGGATTTACTCATACTAATAACAGAGAAACAGACTTCAAGGGAGACATACCTCATAGTTACGAACGTGAAATGTCTGACCAAGGAGGTATGCCTCCAAGTAATCAAGGGAGAACAGGTATGCAGGGAGGTAAGCCTAATACCAATCAGGAAGCTATACCTGATACTAAGCAACAAGAAACAACTGTACAGGGGAGCATGGGGTATGAACTCCCAATAACTCAAGGTACAGTAGCTCACAGACAAATATTTGGAAGCCCATCTCATCAACAAGGTAGAAGAAGCTCAGAGCAAGGCGGTGATGTTTCGTCTCGGACAGAACCATTCTCGTCTGCATCCGGGGAGGACTCACAAGAAGAAGAACAAGAGGAAGAAGAAGATGAAAGTGACTTCACAACTGATGAAGCTATAGGAGTCCAAAGACAGGCAAAGTTACAGAGGGAGGAAGAAATACCACCTTCTGAATCTCCTCGCCAGGTGCAGAATGAAACGGGGAAGAGCAAACCACTGGCAGGCAACACTTCTCCAACTGCTTCTAAACATGCCACAGCACCAGTTGAGACATCTTTACCCACAGCAGGTAAGCTGGTGGGAATACTAATTTCAGTGGGTTTCAGTTTATCACATGTAGATCACTACTTTGAAATGGAAGTTTAATATACATCACTGAGAAAGTCTTGACTATGTTGTTTGATAGATTAATAATACTAATAATACTAATAAAGGTCGAAGTACAAATGTCTGTGACAGTTACTCCCCCCCCGACCCCATAACATACCAAGTGTCTGTAGGTTTATTCATAATTCTTGGTTAAATTGAAGATTATTTAATCTCTACTAAAAAGCCACCTAAATGGAGCGTCTCGTTCATTTCAGCCCTCCATACAACAAGGCTGCCGCTCTCTAAAACCAAATGTTGAGTTTTGTCTTGCAAGCTCACACATGATCAGTTTTTCGGAGTGGTACATTTTTGCTGCATAAGTTCAGTATTGAAGTTGATGGTTAAGAAATATAGACAAACATCAGAGAAATATTACTCTTTCAGCTGCCGAGCCTGAAGCCCTTTCAGGAGGACTAAAGGAAGATTCTGATGAAGATTTCGAGAGTGACCTTAGCTTACCACTGAGTGATCGGAATGAGGCTCGGGCTTCACCAATCCATGAGTGAGTTTCTCACATTTCATGTAGATTTCTCAGATCAGACACCATTTGGTTCTGAAGATAACCATTTAATTTCAAAACAATTGTCAACAGTCATCAGTCAATCCCTTCTAATAAGAATTTGATTCATTTAACAGATCTGATACACCAGAGCTGACCACAAATGGATACTTGCATCTGCTACAAGGATTGGAAAATATCATCACCAAGAGTGACCAGCATGTGGATGTTTACGATGATGAGATTCCTTCTCCAAACCAGAAGTCTGGTATTATTGAGTGAGTCTACTTTAGTGATGCTTTATTCCTTATTTAGTGTACAGGAAACTTTCACTTGTATCTTCCGAGGTAGCATATGCCTTATATTTTCATCATTTTACTTGAGTGGTCTTCAGAGCCTGCTAGAGGTTGTCTATGGGTAATAGCTACACCTCTCTGAATAGATGATCAAGTGTTGACCATTTATTACTCATTCAGTGTCTGCATCAAATTTACTTTTTTTTCTATTAAAGTTCACATAATACTTCCAAAACTGCACATTCCCCTTCACCAGCAAATTGCAAAAATTTGCAAAATGGTAACTTTTAGCTTTTTTCCCCCATTGCACATGGCTCACAAACTACAAATTGCTTCATCACATTCAGGATAATACAGAAGTTGAACCCTCACTTCCTTTACAGATTTTTCATCCTGAAGTCTTTTAGTGTTGATCTGTAGGTTATGAAGGGTCTACAACACTACACCTTTAACTCATGTTGTTATAATTTGCAGATGTTATACTTCTTAATAGTACATAGTACACTAACTACCATGAACGATGTTTCTTATCTCTCTACCCCTAGGGATGCTAACTCCAAGCTGCCAATGGACACCTATGATTCAGCAAGCATGAGTAGTGTCTTACTGCAAGAGCTGCCTCTACTTGTTCAAGCATCTCCACGAGGATACTTAATATCAGATCAGGTCTTAAAGTCTGACCGACCAATCCTTGAAGTCACTATCAGGTAGGAGCATCTGTTAAATTTAATACAAAATATTGTTTGCCTCAAAAGCAGTTTGCCAAGGTGTCATTCAGTTTCAATAATCAAACTAAGAGGCAAACACTACATGAATGTATCAAAAATGAACATTTACTGCAGGAAGAACAAAAGAAGTCCAGTTTCCAAAAATTAAATTTGATCTCGTCTTCTTTTGAAAAAAAAAAGAATGAGTTAAGGCTCTACATTTCAAGTGTCTACTTCAGGCCACCCCCTTTAAGGACATTCATAGTACAAAGGTCACTTGCCCTAATCCTGTCTCTCAAATGGTCAGTGTATACTTTGATCTTGTTAGTGTTACTGTGGAAGTTTGATATGAATATGAAGTAAAAAGAGGTAAAAAAATATATGCAACATGACAGTTAATGTTTATGTAGTTACTGATACTTGAAATTTTGTAAAGTGTGTTCCTTGATGCACAACCACTTTTAGATACCGACTTTTTCGAAATAAACAATTTTTAACAGTTTTAATGTGGTTTTTAGTGCATTTCAGATCAGTAGCTAAAAATACCATGTGGGATATGTAGTACCTTACACAGAAGAAAAGAGAAGAGCCCTGAAGACAGAGCCACAATTCTGTGGCAATGTATAACTCTTAATACAATAGCTTCCTTAACTCTTAGACCCATGAACACCTCTCTGACAGCATATAAACAGACTCAGACAAACTTCTTCTCGTTATTTTCTCTCCGGGGAAATTGTGTCGAGCATTTAATCAAGTGGCAAATATTCTGAAGCTTTGAGACAGTGGCCATCTTTAATTGTTACCATAAAAAACAGGCTGCAGTTATGTCACTTGTAAACACATTATAGTGTGTCTGATAATATCAGAAAGACAGAGACTTAATGTGTTCTTTGGTTATAGATCTGCTATTACCACCAATGCTTTACCTTACTGGGACAGAACTTTAAAGCACATGGTATTCTTGATCAAGAGAGGATACTTTGAACCTGAAGAGATCGCAGAAAAGGTGGCACCACTAATGGTATCTAAGGACTCTACCATGGCAGAAAAAGTAGGTTGAAAAGATTCGTAGATTGTCAATTGAGAATTTTAAATAATTGATGAACTGGCTTGTACAACCGCATCTCAAAGATTTCAGTTTGAGAGTGACAGAAGCAGTAAGAAAACATATTCAGCCCAAGAGATGAAATCATCTCAGTTTGGTCAAAAGGACCCATGCATATTTCATAATCCAGGCTAGTCAGGAAATGCCAGTAACATGATATGGCCAGTAGAATCACCGACACAGGTGTACTGACGTATCTTTTTTGAGTAAGTTTGCACATTTAATTCAGCTGTCTTGCTTCTCTTCAAACTCTTGAAGTTCACTGCAAAGAATTATGCTCGTTATTAGCACTATGGCTGTATCTATCTATAATACCTGTTACTGTTGTGTCTCTCTCAAAGTAACGTATGTTTTGCTTTTGTAATGTATTTGTTCTCTGTACTGTAGGCTGTTAGAGTCGTAACCAATCTCTTAGAGGACGCTGTGGAGGAACCGACTTTGGATGATTCTTCCCTGACACAGACATCTCTAGAAGAGACCCCAGCAGCAACTGCCCTGGTTTCTAGGCTGGAGAGTAATGTAAGAGAAGAAGACAAAGGTAATTTTATTTTATGTTATTCTTGATATAATTCAAAATGTATAAGCAGCTTTTTCAGTCGTAGAAGAGGGGGTGGCGAAGAGGAGAGGGTGAGGGACAATAACTGTTTGCTCCTTTTACATGTGCCATCTTATTCTCTTTCCCACCTACCCCTTCTCAAATTGTAACAACAGAATGGTTTAATGTCTATTAATATTTGTTTTCATAAGCTAAGGATGTGCAGCCGAGGAAGAGGCCTTTAGCATGCAAATGTGTCTGTTTGTTCAAGTGTGGTTTAGAAGGTTTACTAGCTTTAGTGCTATTATCAAACTCATGTTATAATCTTGATTTGGAATTCTTTGGTTTATTGTTTGCTTGCTTAATGGATTGATTGATTTGGGGGAGGGGGTGGGGAGGGGAGGAGGGCTGTTAGAGGTGGATCTTGATATAACCTTTCCATGTTATTCTCATTTTACAGTGCCTCCGCTTAATCTCGATGCCACTGGCGAGATGAAGGGAAGTAGTGATGAAGAAGATAATGACAGTTTCTTTGACCAAGATGTTCCTCTGAAAGGTAAAATTAAGACCAAAAAAATGATATTTTCCACCAGGTTATACAGACTAACACAATGCATCCATTGAAAATTGTTTTAAAAAGTAGTGAAGTACACTGATAAACACCAAACTGACTATGAATTGAAAAATAAATCAAATGATGAAATTGATTACAAGTGACATTCAAAAGGGGCTCTGTATACAGGAGGGAAGGTAGTTAGCAATCAACAAGAAAACTTTGAAAACTTCTGAGGTACAATATTGATACTTTTACCAACTGAACTCAATGAGCAAAATCAGTGCAGCACGATAAGTATATTCAGTTATTAAAGCTGCTATCAATGCTATTTCCTCCATAGCAAAGCAGTTCATTGGCCTAACTATATCACCTTCATTCCAAATACTGCATTTTTTCTTTGCCCGGTGTTAATATTAATATGATAAAGTGTCAAAAGGTCAGTCACTGCTTGATAATTATCAATCATTTTTGTGAAGCAATTATGAGGATGTCATGGTAGGATCAATTGTGACTTAACTTGTATAATACTAAGAAAATTTGGAAAAGTATGAATTATAAATAGCTGCTGCTGTATCTTTTGTGTTGAGAGAACTGTTCAAAGGTAACTATAAACACTAAGTATTGTTTGCATTCTTTGATACACAGCCTGTTAACCCTGTACCTCATATTCTGTTTCAGAGACTGATGCATACAAGCAAATGTTGCAGGGTATGCAACCAAATTCGGGGAGGCTAGAGGAACGAGAAGAAGCTGAGATTTCTAATCCAACGAAAGATGCAGCAAGTCTCTTGGCGGAGCTGGAGGAGAGCAGCAGTGAAGATGAGGATGAGATTGAGAAGGCAGCCATGGTGACTCCTCCTACATCGGGGAGGTCCTCAGGAGGCAGGTGAGGTTCAGATAGGGTCACCATTCCTCTAAAGTTCTCCTGGACATGTAAACTTTTTTTTTATGTGAGCGTCCCGGTGGGTTTTGCAAACTGTCCGGCCTTCCAGCCGAAAAAAATTGTGAGAATTATACCTTCACCTGAAATAAATAATAATTATAATAACATCTATTTATATAGCGCTTCACATTAAAGAATATTCTTTTACCTCGAGTTGATATCTTGGCTTGATACCTCAAGCGTGTCAGTTATTGTCAGGACAAGCAGATTCTGACATTTTAGAGCTATACCTAAACAGTCACAACTACAATGATATTGCTATGGAGATTTAATACCCCTGCATATCATTTTTTGTGTTCTTATGGAGTGTCATGCTTCAGAATTTTAGTATCAAAGTACCAAAAGGCATGGGTAGGCGGTACCGATGGAAAACCGTCATTTGAATTGTTTCTCTGATAACATTTCTCTTTGTCTTAACAGACCCAAAAGAAATGTTTTGTCCTCTCTGGGAGGATCGGATATGTTTGGTCAAGTTGAAAAAGACACCGAAAAGAGAGAGAGTGGGATGAAGAGTCTCACACCGAGAGACAGGAGCGGGGACATGTCCTCACCCGAGAAGAGTGACATCATCAGCTCAGCATCCGAGACTCCCCGAGAGACGGGAGGATACGTACCATCCGCCATTGACAATAGGTATCGGAATCAAATTAAACGTCTGAATTTTAAAGTCGACCTTACTCAGAAATTAAGGTTATTGATGCAGTATAGACCACAGGTTGGCAAAGCTTATACACTCCCAGTTTGTGGAAGTTGTGTTACAGCAATACAGTGCATGTAATGTGCGCATTTTGAGGATTTGTTATTTCATGCCCATCCCTGGTATAGATCATAAAGCAACTTTTATTAGGTTACATTTCTGTGACACATTTGACAAATATCAAAACTCAACTATCAAACCAAGCCAAGAAGGTGAGAGAAAGGGTTTTTGCACTGGAAATATTCACACAGTAGATATAGTCAGCATTGAAATGCAATTATTCACACAGTAGATATAGTCAGTATTGGTATGCAATTATTCACACAGTAGATATAGTCAGCATTTAAATGCAATTATTCACACAGTAGATATAGTTAATATTGGAATGCAATTATTCACACAAAAGATATAGTCAGCATTGAAATGCAATTATTCACACAGTAGATATAGTCAGAATTATTCACACAAAAGATATAGTCAGCATTGAAATGCAATTATTCACACAGTAGATATAGTCAGCATTGAAATGCAATTATTCACACAGTAGATATAGTCAGTATTGGAATGCAATTATTCACACAGTAGATACAGTCAGCATTGAAATGCAATTATTCACACAGTAGATATAGTCAGTATTGGAATGCAATTATTCACACAGTAGATATAGTCAGTATTGGAATGCAATTATTCACACAGTAGATATAGTCAGTATTGGAATAGAACTGTAATGTAAAACAGGAAAGAGAGAACAGCAGCCAATATAATAACAGCTACCTACAATAATAGTAATGATATTCTTTGTAAGATTTTACTGATAAACACTTAACAGATTATCTTTGTTAAGGTCTCTCGTTCTTACGACTTATTTTTTCTTTCACCTTTTAAGCCTGAAATCATCTGGGCGGAAGAGCGATGCTCTGCAACGGTCGTCTGCATTCTGGGGCGAAGATTCAGATTTAGATGAAGTAGAGTCCGAAATGGACGTTCCTATGGGAACAGGTGGTGTAGAGGATGACAAAGATGACTTTGACTTCTATGATTGAGTGGTTTGTCTCGTTTGTGACACATTTGAAGAAGATGGGAAGAGGAGATGGGGAGGGGAGGGGAGGGTGAAGAAAATTGCAAGGAAATGGTTGTTTGTTTGTCAGGGGTTGGCTGTTGAAGCACTGAATTGCAGGTGTCAGGAAATCAACAGACCTTATAGAGGACACAGATCATGTAGTGTGTGCACTTTTTTACTTATGACAGAAAAACTTGAAACCTGTGATGTCATGACTTTTTCATCTCAGTTTTTGTATTACTTTATCCTTTTAATGAACTTATTGTGGTAGTAGACTGAACTTGCAGTTTGTATATGCTAAAAATTTTAAGTTGTACAAAATATGTTGTATTATCGCCCAAAGATGTGAAACCAACACAAAGAAGACACAATATCTTCATCTTTTTTACCAAATGGCATTGCATCTGGAAAAGTTTAATATGCATATACTTATTAATCCCCAAAGTAAGAAATACTTCAGTGAAGCAGGTACTTGCTGAATGCAGTCCAATGAAATGACCAAAAAAAGTCAGTAATGGCCTAAAATATGCTAGAAAGTCAAAGAATGGTCGTTCATCTACAAACTTCTTAATTGCTGCCAATGTGGATGCTTCTTCTTCTAGCTGGGACATTGTGTTGTTCAAGTTAACAACACCTTGAATGTCTGTAAATGACAATGAAGGTTCAGAAAGTCCTTTATCCTTTTTTCAATATTTAACAGTTTCATCACGTTAAAATTTGAAAAGAACACCGATGACGTTTCACAAATGAATCGATACTGCGGAACTTGATACTGTTACAGCTCTGCTTGCTTAAATGTTCTTGCAACTTGTATTACTTTTGGTTTTGGCAGTCTTTAACATATATTTCCCGTCTTTTCCATCCTTCTAACAAGGGCTTAGCTGTGGATTTGCTACGGGGGAGATTTGTTATCATTTGTTGAGGGGACTTTCTTTTTTCTCAAAGATTCTTCAAGCTGTTTAATTCTATTGTTGATCTCTTCTAAATCTGTGTCGTCTGAAGTGGACTGGCTCAGTCTTTGACGTTTGAATGCCGAAGGCTGTTTCAAAAGAGAGAGAGAGAGCAGAAAAAGAAAATGTAATATCAAAGAAATACAGGACCTAGTTTCACATTAGTGAAAATATCTATCAAGAATGATAAAATTGTGTGTGCTATTTATGTTTGTTCTGCATATAAATTGATTAAGATAGCATTGAAAATAAAGGGAAAACCTAGTCATAGCATGTATGTAAGGTGTTGTGCTGGTTTTATAAGCAATATGAGAAAGAACAACATGTTTCAGTGAAGCAAACTACCTTAAAATATATTTAATGTAAATGTCATTGTCTTTTGTAATTGGATGACAAATAAAATGCCAATTGATATGCATCAGATCAAATGCTATAGATTTGTGTTTCATTAAAAGTCTTTGTATGTGGCTTCATGGGGAATAGATATTATTAAGGCCCAAAATTCTGTACCAACATAAATGACCATGTTGGGACATTCTGGAGAAATATGGTAATACGTTTTATTCAAGTGTCTTAAAGTTGTAATTTTAATGATATAAGTAGATTTAAATATAAAATGATATCTCACTGTTCCAGTGACAAGTTTTCAATTTAAGTATTAACATATGGGCTTTCTATGAATGTATTCACTTGTGTGCTTATAGTAATTTGCCAACTTCAGTACTGCACTATCACATGTCATTCTGTTGGTTTGATATTAATTTTATGATTTCTGGTTGTCTTTATAATCCATTTGAAATCACCAAGAATAAACTCCCCAATCTTTGTCAGAACTGTGCATTATATTATGTCTGTTCATGTGCTGAATAATTTTTCTTTTGACATTTTCAGGTCTTTGAGGTTCTTTGTTTGACACAATGCTAGGGTACATGTAATAGCTATACCAATCGTAGTGATCAAAATGACATGTGTGTGCTTAATTGCTATGTATTACTTTACCATGGAAACACACCATATATTACAATGTATCAAAATGCTACATATGTTCAATAAAGGGAACAATAACACATAAGCTAGGAAATAGTTCCACCGTTGTGGTATGTCTAAATGCTATATATTCTTGTTTGTCTCAGTATTTAAATATCCTATATGCTTGATCAATTGTTATATGTAACACTGAATTTATTGTAAAGTGTGCAGTGAATAATTAAGTGTTCAAAGTTTGTGTAGCAGGTTTGAAGGCTCTAAACTTCTTCCCATTTAAATATTATTGTTACTGTGTGCAACAAACTGCTACACATGTTTGCACTTGCATAGCATTTTGCAATGCAATACTTGATAAATTATGTCCTGGTATGGCAGAATGCTGTACAATGTTGATTTAATTTATATATGTATACAATTAATTTACTCTATTTTCAGAATCCTGCCACGTTATGATATCTGCTTTTTCACCTTGATGAAATCATCACGTCCTATGAGCAAAATAAAAGTTTACTAAAACCAGTGACTTGCATCTGTTCTAGCATTGTTTCATTCTGTGTGAACCGAGCCAGCTAAGCACATTTCTGTAAAATAATTAGACTGTGGGAGTCTTAGACATTTTGCTTTTAAGGAGGTTTCTCTTCAAACACACACTGACAAGTTTTATAAAACACACAAGAAACATAGCAAATGGAGAGGGTCGGGGGGGGGGGTATAGAGGGATTACTTGGGAGATAATTATTTAGTGCTACAATGATTACTTTTTAGTCAGTTGTGTTTGCAATGCAATGTCAGATATGATGAAAATATAGAATTCTAAGGTATGTAGAGCATCAGAATTGCAAGAGATGTTTATTTTCTTGAAAAGCAATTTTACTTTCCAAATCACATCAACAGTTCGCCTACATTATACCTATAAAGCAGATAGATAATTGCTAGCATAATTTGCATTATTCTTAGTATTTCTTACTTAGTAATAAGCTCTGGGATATGGTTCTTATAGTATCCAAGGGATTATGAGTGAATTACACCTTGGGATGAGATACAAAAAAAAAACATCTTGAATTATGTAGGAACATCAAAATAGTGGCTAGAGCTTGAAACAAGTGATTTGGTTTGACACTAAACTCAAGTAGAAACCCCTTTATAGTAATGAAACACAATAAGCTGCTTTGAGGTAGTTTAAATAACACTTACAGATATTGAGAAGTATTCTGGAGATAAACTTTCTAGCTGTAGGATTCTCTCTTCAAGAACTTTCATTCTTTGGTAAACATTCTCAGGAACCTTTTGTCCTGTAAGAGTGGAAAAAATTAAATAAGAATTATGTCATAATATTGTTATCTATAGTTTACTAAAACCTATCAAAATGCAAATTTGGCAACATTAACTCTCAATATTCTAAATACAGAATTTCACAAAGTCAGTGATGCCAAATTAGCACTCTAATCAATCAGTCAAATTCACTCCAATATATATATGTTTAGAATGATATAAATATACACAGGGTAGTTGAAGCAGTTAGGCAGATGGGGAACTTTGAAAGACAACAGAATGTGTCTGATAGGTTTTTAGCTCCAAAATACCAACTGCTGAAGACAGGCTATTACCTAAATTTATACTTCTGATCTTTTGACCAAAACTTCCAAATATGTTTCAGCAATCGATACATCAGTGGTAGAAACTTACCTTTTCTTAACTTTAAGAATGACTCCATATTTTGCAGCCTCTCTTCTACCCCTTCATGCCTTTCTCGTTTCCATGGCGATCTCTGTGTAGTGATGTCCACCTTTACATTCTCTGCATTGATAAGATGAGGTCTTGTCTGTGGTCCATAGGCATGTGCTACTCTAGAAACTGGGAAATGTAAGGAGATACTTTAATGTTCTGTACACGTTGCAGACCTTCTATAATACGTAGTTGTGGCAAAGGTGCTATTCTTAGTTATCTTTGTCACCATGAACACAGTAGAATAATTGGAAACCAGAGCTCTGAACTTTACACTACCTTTTTTACTAAAAGCCTTACTCCTATTCCCCTTCAAACCCTTGTTTTAGATAATATCCCCTTCTTGCAGCAACCGAGTAAAAACTAGCTCTCTCTATCTCTCCCTGTCTCTCTTTTGCAGCCTATTAATTGTAACTCACTAGAATCGTTAACTTGATCACAAACTTATGCGCAAATGTTTGATACGATATAATATCCCATAACCATATGCAGGATTTCACCCACACCAAATGGAGTGACAAAAGAACATGTGGGACAAATTTAATCAGATAAAGATATTCTGAAAGGCTTAATGTATGAACAACAAGTTAGGATGGCCAATATGGATTGTCAAGCTCAAATCTTTCATTCATAGCCTTTATGCAATAAGAACCAGAAACTGCAGTTTGGCAAGCTAAGTTTGAAGTGTGATCCCTTCCAAGGCTCCCATACAGTACCTTTGACATGACTCTTGGAGCCATCTCTTGGTGTAAAGACGGAGTCGGTACGAGCACAGCTGTCTTCTACGGTGTTGGAGCTGGCTACTCTGCAAAATTCTCTACAGTTTGCCTCATCTACTTCAGATTGTTTTCTGTTCATGAATGCCTGAATTCTCCTCTCAATCTGTAGATACAAGAATATAGATGATGAGAAACAGGAAGATGCACCCAACACCACGAGTGGTATTTTTCGTCTTCTTTGCATAACCACTGACTCTCAAAACTAAGCAGTTCCCTCACATGGATAGCAATTATACATGGTTGAGTTATTACACCATACATACAATCAACCGATTCAAAGACCAAGCCAACCAAACAACAAACACAATAACAACCATGACAAGAACAACAATAATAATACAAACTAAAAGGACAGAAATTTGGGTGCTGAAAATAACATTTTGGATACATGTAGAGTTTGCAAGCATCGATTTGTTGTGAAACTCACCTCATTACTGCTGGCAACAATCTGAACCAATTTTGGATTTACTGGGCTTGTGGCAACCTGTTTAGTATCTGAAGCAGCATTTATACTGGCTTTGACAGTCCCAAGAAGGGTCTGCATGAAAGTGGAAAACCATTAAGACTATTTCTTGTAACAGAACTTTTAATATTGACATAATTTTGTTTACATATTTAGCATCAATGTTCTAAATCGACATGTAAAACTACTAATACTACCATTCTGATGTTGCAAAGATATTGAATACTACATTTTGTTTATTTTGAGTAGATGATTACATTTGGCAACAACCAGTTTAGTGGTTTGATCATGATAGATCAAGACAATTTAGATACTGTTGTCTTAGTTTCATATTGCATCACACATTGTCTACCATATGGGTCAATCACTTCATCAAATTAAACAACAAAAGATGTAAATATTCTTTTCAATATGCATCTATCCCACATTGACTCAAGTGCAATCTTTTCAAAGTTTGTTTCATATCATTCTTTGTTTTACTTTACTTTCAAGCATTGTTTAGTTTTATATACTGTACTAAGCAATTTATAACAAGCAGTTAGTAAAAAGCACACACTAAACTGCAATGGACACTTAGTGGGTAACATTACATGAGAAATTTTGTTTTCCTATGCTTATGAATGCAGGGGCAGAAAGGTTAGCTAACAAACATGAATGCAAAGTTTATATCTTAATATAGTGTTTTCTTCCATAATGTACATTGAACAGTACAATTCACATTTCACTATAAGTCACATAGACCATAAATACTCTGTCTCTCTTTCCCATTCTCTTCCTCTGTCAAAAACTCCCCACAAAAGGAAGAACTACTTAACAACTTTATCCCTTAGTAATTATGACCAAGCTATTGGCATTTAAGTTGAAGTGACTTCAGAGACTTCATGGAAAGCTGTTTGCAGAATCTACTCATCATTACCTGGAGGCTTGAAATGTGTTTCTCAAGGGAAGCTGCAAATATGTCTGAAGATGTTGGGTGTTGAGAAAGAGGCTGACTAAGTGATAACATCAACTGCGTAGAAAGATGAGTCTGAAAAGAAGGACAGTTTGACAGTTGTAATATAATCAGGATAGACGTATTTCATCATCATTATAGTGAATCTACAGAAAATGGGACAGAATTTCCTAACAAATGTAAAAAACCTGTAAAATATTTAAGGGTCCATCAAACATTACTAAGAATTATTCAAATTCACGAAAGATCTGTAACTAATGCCCTTCAATTGGCACCCTATCGCTTTATCTAAGGACTGGGTCTTGGATCTCAAACACTGTGTCTGGGACTCGGATATTGTGGACTCTACAACAATACTCAGCCACAAACATTTCACTTGATTAAGAGTATGTTATTCTAGTACAATGACTTCTACATTTTAAAGCATCATCTATTTGCATAGCATCCATAGCATGCACACCTTTACTACATGAAAAGTGGAATAGTACACAACTTTACTTTATCCTGGTAGTGGTAGGTAACAGAACATCATATGTGCATTAATTGGGGATTGGACAGGTGTATACCAAGCGAGAAAGGCCTAGGCGTATATCACCTTACTTTCAATAACGCCAAACAGAAATGTAATTTTTTCTTTTCATTTAGTAACTTTAATTGATAGGAAATCAAGTAAATGTTCTAACCTCATCTAAAAATTGAGACATGAGCTCATAGAAACGCTGGACAAAATCAGCCGATTTCATGGTGGTTTGAGTAGTTCGCCTTCCAGCTCCTTGCTAAGCACTGTCATGAATGAATGTTTGTGTCTGCCAGGGTTAAGGGGAAAACCCTCAGTGGAAAACAACACTCCCAAAAAGGGTTTTCTAATATAAAATAAGTTAATTTTTACCTAAATAATATAATAATCATAACCAAAAAAACTCTTTGATGTTAACATGTGATAACATAAAAACTATTATGTAACCTATTTTTTAAATTCAGTATATATATATTTCATCAATTATGTTCACAAAATAATCGTATCACCTGTACTATCCATAATATCGAGCAATCTAGGCCAAAATAACAGCGGCTACTACATATATAGTTTCATTAGATATGAAAACAAATCTCTAGAAAACCAACATAGTAAAAAAGATAAAAATATCTCAGTGAAAATGAAAAATAACTTAATTATTTTTAAATAATGTGGACTGAAAGAAAGTCAACGAAATTATTTATAGATATAACTTCGAACTGGATTGATCTGTAAAGATGTATACCGTATCTTTAATAGCCTTTAAGAGGTCAACACTGTATGTACATGTTGAGTTGGCATTATTAACGTCGTCGGGTCGCGTTGAGTAAGAGAACAAGTTACGTGTATGGGAAAACAGAATTTGGTGCAATATGACTAATTTCCCGTACTTTAGCCTAAGGTGACAATTGGTTTGTATTCGGCAGTATGATCACACCTCTCTGTACAACAACGTGATCTTTAAAAAAGAGAAAGATGGCTTGGCTAGGAGACAATTTAAAAAGCTGGTCATCCCAGATCACAAATGTGGCTTCAAATGCCGCAGAGTTCACACGCGACGTACTAGCAGAAGGTACAACCGAAGTCAGCGGTATGTTACTATGACTGTTAATATTTGTTAACGCTTCCAGTTCTAGTTCTACTAAGCTAGTACACGTAACATACAGCATATGCAGCATCTTTGTATTATACAGTAAAATAACAAATGTTATCTGCTTCCAGCATTAATACTCCATAATTGTACCTTCGCACTATGGGTCTTAAGATATTTTTTTTTCCTAATCAAAATAAGTTATGTAAGGCTAGGCCTAAGAAACAAAATTACCGCAACTTCATATCATTCTGAAATACTGTACCTATAGGCCTAATTGATAGGGAGAGAAATTCCAGACTGAATTTATATTGCCAATATTTAATATTTCCATTAGTAAAGAATAACATAGACCATTACCAATCTTCTGATGATAAGTAAGCAGTGTTGTAAATGGTCCCTGAATTTCCCAAATATTTGCAAATTAATTGTCAGAGAGCTTGAATTATGTTTTCCCAATACTGTGTTAACAGTCTCTTGCCCAAAAGGCATTAATTCCCTGTTAAGTTGGAACTGAGAATTTCTTAGCTGAATAGAAATTACATATATTGTATAGGTTTATGTGCCACATTAGTAAGAGTTTGAGAATTGATTTAGTCCTATAGCCATCAGTTAGCAGCTTTTACAATGTGAATCCTCTAACATTCTTACCAAAAAGGATTTTTTCCGTCTCATCTGATTTGATTTTGCAGTTTCAGGAACTGTTATCGGTATCAAAATTTTGTTGTTGTTGCTATATAAATGGTTGTATCTTTCTTCAGATTCACAGAGAATTTGATGGAAAAAGTGATTGACGTTTATTTAGGAACTATGGAAAAGAAAACCTTCCTGTAGTGTAGCCTAGCCTAGTATTAGTTTAATTTAGAATCTCCGCATTGGTTACACCTGCAAGCATTGGTCTAATTCAGACACATATTGCCCATATCAGCCTTAACACTATAACAGAGCAAACCTTCAACCTGTACTGTTCAACTGAATCTTCAGTTAATAAGATATCCCAGGTTTGTGAAATGGGACTTGGGTGTGTTCATTTATTATTATATTTCAAACAACTGTAGTAATGTTGAAGGTGGTGTCATTACCTTTACCCAGTATTGGATAAAGTGTTTATATCCTGTGTACACTTGTATCTGTTAGTTCGGTGATGTTACACAGCAGGACTAGGAGAAGGAATAGCAATGAATATTACACACTTCTCTAGCTGCCACATACTTTTCATTGTATAAATTTTATGTCTGTATACATTTTTGTCTTTCACAGATCATGAAACCGAACTGAAAATTTCTGAGGATAAAGTCCAGAGATTGGAGACAATAATCATCAGTTTGAAAGCAGAGGTTAGTTATTCAAATGCAAACAATAATAATACAGTGTGAAGTGAATACTTCAAATTTAGCATAATTTTGATATGAGGGATTAATTTATTTTCTAAGGCTATGAATTTTTCTCTCATGGAATACTATTGCCCCTATGTAGAAAACTGCACTTTATATCTTTACTTTTGTACAGCAAGTTGACCATTTTGTATAGCATTGTGTGATGTGATACTGGATACATTATTCCCTGGATAGATACATAAATTGTGATGTGAATGTAATTTATGTTAATAGATTTGAGAATTACATTCCTTGTTGTTTTTGTATCCAAAAATTAGCTAATAAAAGTTTCAAAGTGGCTATTTTTACGACTAGGAGTAACAATAATTTCCGGTTACGCATGCGCAGTTGCTTTAACGTGGCTATTTTTACGACCAGGAGTAACAATATTTTCTGGTTAGGGTTAGGTTTAGGGTTAGGGTTACCCCTACTGCATGCGCAGTTGCTTTATTTATTTTACTGCGTATGCGTAACTGGAAATTCGCCGATGTCGTAAAAATAGTTTATAAATAATTGTTACTCCTGGTCGTAAGAATAGCCACGGCCTAAAAGTTTATGTTTAGAGAGAGAAAAATTGTTAGCAAACTGCATATCTACTGCAAAACAAAACCTGTGTACAGTAGGTAAATATGTAAAATGAGCATGAATAGAGCAAAAATAGACACAACAAAGAAATTATAAGATGGAAAGAAGGAGCATTGAGAGGATTAAGGGCTGCGGAGATCTCTCCACTATTTTAACTGTCAGTCCATCTGTGTCTCGAAATCTGTTCTCATTTTTTGTAGCTTTCTAATTCTGATAACAGGTTTTTCATTCTTATGTTAGAAAACCTGAAGTAATTTTGACTATCTCAGTTCAGGTATTTTAATCATCATGTATACATAGAAAATTATCTCTCCATGTGTGAATATTTTGTGAAAGAGCAATTAATAATGAGTGAAAAGCTATAGGTTTGCTTTCCCTCTTCCAGCAGTTCTACACTTTTAACTGCAATATCAAAATATTGATGTCATTGTTTTCTGAACAGAGTAGCACCCAGACATATAAATATGCATTCCTATTGTTTATTTAATTTGAAATATCCTTCTTGTATTTTAGACTGAGAGGCTCAGTTTCATGAATTCAGAATTGGAGGAAAAAGCAGAAACATCTGAACTACAAATTAATTCCATATCCACACAGTATCGTGAAATGGTCCAAGAGAAAGAGGTCAGTGCTTCATATTATAATGTTACTAGAACAGATCACTTGTGTAGGATGTGGATCTCAGGTAGAATTATCATCAATTGTTCTTAAATGATATTAATCCAGTTTGAAATGGATACATTTGAATGTCTTCAGAGAATAATTTAGTATTCAAATTTTGCATGGAACTTTTGAAAGCCTCGTGAGCTTTGTCTCAGGACTATAAAATACAACTTTTCCCGTGTACAAAAACTGCTATAAATATTTGCACTTGCATAGCAATTTACCCATGATGCATAGCAATTTGCCCATTTTGAATCTGCATTGTGCAATATGATACCGGCTAAATTCTTTCCTGGACTTGGCAGGGAGCATTTGAGTCATTCCCAAGAGTAAATATAAAAAGTAAATGACTAAATATTTAGAGTTTGTGTAAATTGCCAAAGTTTTTGTTATTAGTTTATACAGATCAATTAAATTATAAATGTTTAATATGAAACACACTCTTGTGATGAAAAGTTGGACAGTTTAATTGTGAAAAATGCTAAAAAAACCTTTCAAAAAAGTAACATTTACCTCATGTGCACAATGGTCCTGAATTTGAGATGAAGATAATTTTACCTGAGCAGTTGAACACAGATCTGTTTCTGCAAAGTTATATGAGTTGCGATTACTTTGTAATGTGGATAAGAAAGAGAGATAGAGAGAGAGTATTGTTGATTTGAGTTGGACTATGACATAAATTCACTCAAGCTGTTTACAGCACTTACTAAAAAAGCATTTTTGTCCACTCTGGGTCCACTTTTCTTAATGTTTCATTTCCATATAGGATGAGTTAAATCTTTTGAAGGAGAAACAAACTGACTGGCATGGTTTTCAGTCTGAGAGTTTGATGGCCAGCCCCCCGGCCCTAGCAACCAGCACGTCGACGTCCTCTCTGAGCAGCTCCGCTCTGCTAGTACCTGGCGATCATGACATCGATGATCTCATCGGCGCCCAACAGGAAATAAACAAATTATCTTCAGACCTTAAGAAATTACAGTCGGAATGTGACCACTGGAAACAAATGGTTTCCAGTCAACCTCAGGTATTTTGTTTGTACAGCTTTCTGAGATATGACTTAAAAATCTGGATATTAGCAACAAGTATTTCTTTATTCTCTATTTAAACAGTGACCTTGTTGTATATTCTGGAACAAAAGGCCAACACTTCACAGGGTGGAAGAGAATGGGGGGGGAGGGGGGCGGGGTGGAAGATGATGAAGATATTTTGTCAGGCTATCCACTTTAGTCTATTAGTGTAGGAGCTAAGTCTTACAGTATTTATTATGAACAAATGTTGCAAGTACTATTTTGAGCATCTTTTGTTACTTAAGGTGAGGTTTGGCAACTCAAAGTTATAATTACAAAAAGAAGAAAGATAAATGGAAGATGAGGATTCACCATGGTTTTTTAATTTTTTGTTTCTTGCATCACAGCCATCCTTCCAAGTTGGAGAAGAAGCAATTCAGGGAGCCAATGACACTGCTTTTAAAGCTAAAATTAAGGTTTGTCAAGATATATTTCACATTTGTAATTGACTTTGGTTTTAACTTTGGTTACAGTGTTTATTTCTCTGTAGGAATAACTTGGTAACATTTTGTGTGATGGTATTAGTGATAGAGAGTATGCTTTGTGCATGGAAACATTTAATTGAAATGGTATTATTATTGTGCTGGCAGGAATCCAAAATGGTTTCTTGAGGACGAGCAAAATTTTAATCCGTCATTGATCATGTCTGTTTTGCTCTATATCCGCAGGAACTTCAAACCAAACTTCAACAGGAAATTGATCAGTCCCAACATGAACTTTCTGCATTGCAAGATGCCCATCATCAAAAATTATCAAACCTTAATAGAAAACATAAATCTGAAATTGAAAGTTACAAGGAAAAAATTGAAGAATTGGAAGTAGATCTAGATTTAAATACGGATGAAAGTTCCGCCTCGAGACATGGGGACGAAAGTAAACTTAAGGAAAAACTGTCACTCGTTCAGAACGAGTTGGAACGGACTAAAGAGGAATTAGAGGAGACGGAGACGTCTAATGCCAGTTTACAATCGGAGATTGAAAAGTTAAAACTCAAAGAGAGACAGAGCTCAAAGCAGAAGACAGATTTTGAAGGAAGAATTGTTAAACTGGGAAAAGAGAAAGAAATTTTAAATAAGGAGAAAGAGAAATTAGAGCAAGTGAGTAAGGATCAGACCAGAGCCCTGGAGAAGATGAAGATGGAGGTGAGAGGCAGTGATGATACGACACAGAAGGAATTGGAAGAGCTAAGAAGATTACTGGAGGGTAATGTTTGTTCTTTTGCTTTTCTATTGTGCAGTCCTTTGTGGTCCTCAATGGTCATTATCTTAAATAACAGTTTTTGTGTTTGTTATGTAGTGTCCTTGCTATGTTCTTATTCCACTTTTAAAGTCGTCTGCTCCTTGTTATACATATTTGAACCTGGTATGTAACAGCCATATTATACTAACTTAAACAATACTCAATGGAAGTAGAAAGCATTCATTGTAAATAATAAACAACATTTTCAATCTTTTCACCATTTGTTACCATATGTTATTAGTCAGTGCTGTGAAAAATAGACAATGTCATGTAGCCTTCATAAAAATTATTGCAATGAAATTTAGTTTGCCAGATTTGGTGTATGAGCTTAATAAAGTAGGAACATCCCATTTCTTGCAAAACAATTTTTCTGCAATTCTTGAGATCGGTGGCACTGTAACCATGACACCGGGTGTCATGGTTACAATGCAAGGCTAGGATACTTACATGAAAACAGTTGACTAAATTTCTTAAACATGTGAAAAGCATTTATTCATAGTGACATAATTTTCCATTAGAATTACATGTCTGGATATATTTGCAGGTTGTAGAGAAAAAGTTAAATATCACCTATAATGCTAAACATTTTTTTTGTTATTTACTGTCAAAAACTTAGGAAGTACTCAGCAGACAACCTCCAATGTAACCTCTTTTTTTATTTCATTAGTTCGAGAGAAAGAATTAGAAGCATCTCGTACTGCTACAGAAGAGGTCAGCGGTGAATTACTCGCCACCAAGCATCGACTCTTGGAATCCCTGGATGACAATCACGTACATACTTTCATTTTCTTTCTGCCCTATAGTTTTCCCTTTACTCAAGACCCTGGCTTAAGTACAAGCTATTCTAAAGAGACTCCCCCCCCCCCAGAACACAGTAACATTGACATCAATGTGTTGCAGCTGTGGTGAGAAACCAATTGGTCATTTCATGTTATATCTTGGACATCTATACATGATACTTACGTCCCTTTTAACCCTCACATGTCTTTCATGTTTTCTTTGAGCCCACAAGGGGTTCCTTTGGTGGAGGGTAACATACATTACATCTTTAACAATTACATAATTTTATCAAAAGGACTCATCCTTCTCTCTTTCAACAATTGGGACTACAATTTATACTCATGCCAAATGTGATGATTTACATAAGGGTTCGTGTAATTAGAAATGAGGACTGATGGCTCTTACTCATGGTGTGTATTGGTATTTATACTGCACAGCTACAAGAAAGGAAAGAAGTCTGAAAGTCCGTTTGAGAATCAGTCATGTCAGAGATGGTTTACAGGCCCATATTTTGTTAAAGTGAAAATGTTTTGTTAGCCTCATAAAAGCAAACAATGAAATAAGGTCTTAACAAACTTAATAAGGCCTGCTGTACTCATTAGTATGCAGACCTGAAAAACAAAAACTTTAGTCAATCTGGTATCTTCAGAAATAATGATGACATGCCCACAATACCTCTTCAAAAATCTGGTCTAGCTTTATTTCAGATTATCAGCGCAAACAGTTGTTGTTAGCATTTATGAAGTCTACATCATTCCAGATGATGACATGGCATATACTGCGTCTCATCTGTTATTCCCCAAAAATTTAGGGTCTCCACTATTTATTCACCAATAACGGACAGCCTTAAAGCAATTTATTCTTTAGTTAAAAATAAATTTCATATGTTATTATTAAATAAGTTTCCAAGGAATGTGAGAGATGATATTTTGTACCATCTGACCTCCCCATTCCCCTTCAGCCACACCCATCTATTCTGCTCAAGGTCTTACTCATTAATAGTCATAGATATAAGGGTGTATTATATTAATGAAGAGAACTTTGAGGGGAAACTTGACTTCTACATTTTGCTCTGATCTATGAAATTTCATAATCTCTTTCATCATGTTGTTTACCTACTTAACTGCTTAACTGCCTGCTTTTAATTCCTTTCCATTTTGTTACTATCCATGGTCAACCTCTTTAGCCTTTCCCAAAATGCATGTTTTCTCTATTATCACTCAACTGTATGCTGCTATTAACTACTTTATCATTTGTTGCTTTACTTATTGACCTACAATACTCCCCCAAAAAAGGTAAGCGCTCACAAATAATTTTACTAACCAGAGGGCTGATCTTGTTCTATTAATTTTGCTTCGTCTTCTAGGCATACATGAAGTCGTTAAACTGTATAGTTTGAAAAACAGGATGTTTTTCTTTTCAAATTCACTTGTGAAGTTTGGTTTACTTTAGGAATCCAGGTTGTTCTTGTACATAAATGAGTCCTCTTTAGAGTGAAACTTTTTTGAAAGTTCAGTCGAAGGTTCTAAAGTTGTACCTGTACCAGGGATTATTTTGAATTGGTTTAAGCATTCCCCGCTTGTTGTTTATTTATTTTAATATTTTTTTCTGGGAAATTTGAAAAGTTTCATCAAAGGAGAAAATTGGGGGTGTTTCTCTGGTGTGAATTTTTAAAAGCACCAGGTAGGTAAAAGACCGTTGAAATTTAATGAGGGTTCCTTTCTTTTGATATAGGCGAGTGCTAGCACTTTGTTGAAAGATCTTCAAAGTGCCCGAAGGAAGTTTGACTCTGACGGTATTGCCTTAAAATCCAAGTTGTTTCAAGAAAAACAAGATTTGGTGCAAGCAATGATAGACATTGGGCAACAGGTATAACAAAAGACCATGAAATATCTTTATACTACTTTGCAGTGGTTCCCATGTCGCTGTTTCCTCAAACTATTTGCAAACAAGTTTCTCTTCTTTCTCAAACTTTTCACGAGATACATGGTTTCTGTGTGTAGGAATATGTAAAAGTTTCATCGGTGTGCTACCTTGGCTATGTTTGCCAAAGTTTGTGTCGGTGTGACATTGCAATGTTAACCAAACTTTTAAAGGGCATATGTTGCGATTTCCCCACACTATGTTGGTGATCGTCTTTTACCAAGCAGTTGTCTACTGTCTTCTTTTGTGAGACATTTTCTCAAGATCATGAAGGCAAATTTTAAAACCAAATTGATATAAATTTTGAGTTAAATTTGTGAATATTTCTACTGACTTTCACCTATCTTAGTATACCTTTCTATGTGTGTAGTTTCTCGGATATCCTTTTTGTGGAGTTTCTCTTTTCTTTTCTTGGAACACTTTTATTGTCGTTTTTCAAATTTTCATTTTTCGGTTATGACAGTGACAAGAAAGAGTTTCATTTGATTAACTTGCATTGCAGTCGCTGTGTAGCGCAGAAAACGATGAAATGCAATGTTGTTTTCATAGCTTTATACTAATTCTACCTACTAACAATCAAAGCTCACCACCATATTATCTACGGCAAAGATATCTTTGGATGCAGTTTAACCTTCACCAAATTTGTGTTGCCTCGGTACTTTTGTTGTGATAAAAATGGGCTTTCATAGCATTTCTGCTTTAGAACTATGTAAATGTGAC
>KN892408.1:11290-21574 GCA_000934455.1 Apostichopus parvimensis
CAATGTTTCCCTTCAATTCTATATCGTCCCTTGTCTTCCAGTGAAAGTTGATGTTACGTATAGTAGGCATAATCACTTTACCAATAAATATATAATTACTTTTTGAACTGGTAACGGATTTCGTTTCGTCCACGGCCGGCTACTTTCGTCTGGATTAATTTCTTCTGGTTCGAAACGATGCTATTTCTGTAACCTATAAGGCGATGCTTAGCCACTTGCCATTTTCCTGCCCCGTCCATATTTTTGAAATGCTAACTAAGCTGCTGCGAAAGTGTAGGCCTACTATCTCTAGACTAAGGTTTGGATTTGTCAGTTTTTTCTTGATGAAGAATTGACTTTCTCAATCTGTTTTGTGTGATGTGTCAGAAAATCAAACAGAAATATTTTGCGAGTAACTGTATTTCATTATACTAAAAGAGACATTGTGAACACATCATGGTATTTTTAGTAAACAATGTGTTTGTATACATTATATGTGTGGAAACAGAAATATTTCATGACCCACACAACTTGTCAAAGGCGTGACCTTTGATCGCACTCTGTTGTCGCCAAGGTTACAAACGCTACGGGAGCCATAACCATTCATACATTCTGTTCGTGCTGTGTACAGTACGTGGGTGTGTAGTACAAATCGATGTGACTATGTACTACCTTTACAATGCAAATAGCAATGTTAAAAGGCAAAAGGGAAAAGGCAAAAGAAAAAACAAGATATGAAATTATTAGTTGAATATTAACTCGATCAAGTTGATGTGAAAGTTATGTGTCGTCATAGGGATGTCCAGGTGATGTTTTTACAGAAGCTTTAGTCAACATTGTTTAAATCTATAGTGAATTGATTCTTTTGTTGGTTTTACACTTTACAAAAGACCGCTCAATAAGTGACTGGGATGCCTAAGCCAATAACCTAAACCAATTATCGTATCCTGGGAACATGTACATGGGTTATTTCTTATTACGGACTGTGTGTACCTGGAACTATATTATCATTTATCAACTGTTACGATGATTTTGTGAACTTGGGATGCTTCTTTCCCATAAAACATTTGGATGAAGAAAAACATGAGTGGTGAGATTCGCGAGGATCGATGGCTTCTTCTGAAGTAGTACAGCATATGTTAAAAGTAGCGTAAGTAAAAATCATTCAATTGTTTACTCTTTAGACATTTAAAATTTGAAAGATACTGAAAAAGTGTTCAATATTTTGTTATAACGTTTAACATGTATAATAGCACAGTAGTAAAGTAATATGCAGTAGTATAGGCTATGTATAAACATTACCAGGGAACAATAATGATAACATAAAACCTGTACTGTGCTGATTATATACATTCAAGCCTTTCACCTAGCAACCCAGGGTTTCTGGTAGGAGAGGGGCCCGGCAAACAGGCGAGTATATAGTCCAGTCTTCGTGGTATGAGGAGGGGCAGTCCTCGATTTTATGATTAGGGGAAGTTTATTTAACGTCTCTATTGTTATGGCTTTCCATGCCACCATATAGGTTATAACCTGTACTCTCTGTTACGTATTCGAATTTTAGCTTGGGGGGGGGGGGGGGGGGGGGGCGAAAAGTTTGGTTGGAACCCCTTTTGGGAAGGGGTTTAATTAAATTGAGAATTGTCTTTTCCCCTTTGAGAAAGTTTTGTTTCTATAAGGGGGTTTAAATGCAAAATGGTGCTATAATTTTAACTTCATTAGTATATTTACGTGTGTTATAAGATGTAAACCGTTTTGGAAGAAAGTTTGGGTAAAGGGGAAAGGAGAAGGTGCATGGCTCCATGCTCCCCGAGTGCAGGGCTTCGAATTCTGCCCTCTATTTATTAATAACATCAAGCATCTACAAGTACCGATCAAACAATACATGTTGTCAATTGGTTAGTCCCTATACACAGGTGTCTTATATCTCTATATTGACACAAATGGTGATGTTGTGCTTTATTAAAGAATAAAAGTGACAATTATTGCATCACAGTTAACAGAAAAATTATTTTATGCTAATTATGGTTAATCAGGGAAACTTGGTAAGCAGCAGATCACAACTTGCCATAAAAAGAAGAAGCCTATCCATTATCATATACATCTTGAATATTTTTTTCGTCGCCGATGTTCTTTGATGTTATGGTGTGTGGGTGGGTGGGGGGGTCTGGTAGGGTTGAACCTCAGTCCCGGCCCCCAGGCTGACTAAGCCATTGCGGATATGTCGCCCTAAACAAAATTGACTATCGAAACAGCGGTATAAGCAAATATCGGCAAGAAGGAAGGAATACCCGAGCGCTGCAAGCTGTGAATGTTTTCCATGCATGCACTCACTAATAATACACCTGGTTTTGATCATGTTTGTAGCTTAGTATTTGATTCTCATGCAATACTGATGTAATATTTGAGATCAATTATCAATTACAACGGCAACCACGTTGAATAGGGAAGACTTGTGTTCGAGGCACTGATGGGGGGGGGGGGGGTGAGGGGGTGATGGAACCGGCGGGCGAATGGGCCCGAAGGGGCTGAGACTCAGCATCGATCTCTCGAAAAGCATTACGCGTTTTCAGAATTAACGTATATCAAGTCTCTGGATTAAAAAAAAAACATATGTTTTATTAAGAGTGATATTTTAAACCTTTTGCGTAATGATGGAGTCGCGGGCGAGGATGGGGCAGTATATACCTTCATGCACCTCCATCAGTATTTGAAAGAGTGGTCAAATACTGATGCTTACCATACTATCGCCAGTCAGGTGGGGACGTTAAATGATTACTGTAGTCATTTGAGCAGGGAATAGCCTACGGTGTGACAATCCTTACACGGCTGATGCTGTTAATCCACGATAGAGAACTCGTTCAAGACGTTCATAATCTGGACGAACCGAATTGACGTTTCTTAGTAATCCGGTTATCATTCACAACACATGTACTTTTACCTTTGTTACAGTGATCGATAAATGGAGTACAATACGTCACTACATATCGATTATAGGTTAAGCCATACAGGACGAACGGTATACGCTTCAAATCACGAACACAGTCAAATCCTTCCTTTTCTTCCGCTAAGAGTCATAGAATGTTAGCGGATTACATCCACTGAAACATTAAAAGTGGCATGCCGGGAAGAGAACGGTGAAAAAGATTGCAAGAGAGACACCAATATCTTATGGAGTTTGGTGCCATTTTGTAATGTTACTTTACTACAATTGTGTGATGAATGTCGAGACCCAATTTGCCCTTGATCGTGATTAATACAGCTATAAAATGTGTCTGAGCGACGGAAATGGTGATGACGGAATCAAATTTATGAATGAATCACAAGTCTTTTTAAAGTTTCGATATTTCCTTGCTCAAATTTTCAACAATA
Organism: Apostichopus parvimensis; assembly: GCA_000934455.1. Taxonomy (NCBI): domain Eukaryota; kingdom Metazoa; phylum Echinodermata; class Holothuroidea; order Aspidochirotida; family Stichopodidae; genus Apostichopus; species Apostichopus parvimensis. The sequence goes on from KN892408.1 coordinate 14,639, forward strand.
ATTTGACTGCCCCCCCCCCCAGAGTATAGTTTCCCACAATGAGTTATTTAGTTGATTACTTTAATAATCTTCAATGGTTGGGACTATTGTCGATGAACAGAACATCTAGAAAAGTACTTTGGAAAACTTCCAGCAACTTTAAACGTTTCAAAAAATGCTTTTTTTGGGGGGGTAAAAAATAGTACCGAATTGATTTTTGTAATTTGAAAGTGCCCTTTGATATTTAAAAGTGCCATTTTGTTGAGAAATTGATATAATTGTAATGAACAGTGGCCAGTTGGAAAGTTAAGAATACGTTTTTATTAGAGATGTACCAGTTTGTTGAAGAAAGAAAAACCCTATAAATACTGGAATTGTATTGTACGGAACCCACAGAGGATCCATTCCATCGGAATGTTTTGAGGTAACTTTGTGGTTGACCCTTTGAATAAACGTCACATTTCACACTGTCCCTCGACGTCTGTTCCCCCTCCCCCACCCTCTCCCAGGCTTTGAACCCTCTTACACCGTCCTTGGTAACCTGGAATGTTTGGTATTATTTGTCGGCCATCTGATATAAGCAAGGCATTGCTTTCTTTCTTGTCTCTTTTCTTAATCCCTGGCTTGTATTATTTCAGTTATATTCTCTGTCGATATTCCTTTGTGTTCGTTAGTTGGTGTTGAGTGGCTCATTCAGTTTCAGCGGGTCAGAAAATGTGTGAACAAGTCAGATTAAATTACTTTACCAAACCTTGTTTTAGTTCCTTGTTTATATAGCGATCATTACACAAATGTTGGTTGTTTGGTTACTAATTCCTACGACAGTGGCAAATAGCTTTCACTCTTCAAATGCTTTAGCTTGCAATAAAGACAGATGTTCTTGTAGACTCAGAGCTTTTAATGCACACAAATATTTGATCAAGAGTCGTACGGTAAATCGACAACTTAAGCGTATACCGGTTTTGATCAGAGGGTTGTTCTCCTTTTGTCGGGCGGACACAACTCCAAGTGGGTCTTCGCAATTGGAAGCGGACAATAGTGAATTCTTCTGCGTGCAATCCCAAGTTAAAACGCAGTTTGTATCAATGCTAGACATATTTCACCCAAGCTATATAAAAAGAGCAAAAAGAGAGAGATTATTTCCCACCTCATCTGTAAGAACGACTGACTATACGACTAGTTCAGTAAACCATATACATAAGGATGGTGTGAGATCATTTTGCCACGTCTTAAATTGAGAGATATATGCTGAAATATACTTTAGTTATGGATAAGCAGCCGCAGTTTTCCTTGTCCTGCGTATCATGTTTCTACTGTCGATAAAGCGGCGACGCGTTATTAGAAGCCGTACATTTAAACAGCTCTGATCCAGACGCGTGGAAAGTTTATATTCGGCTCTGATCTTCTTATGTGTATAGCGCCATCTATAACCCAAGTCTATACTTGAGAGTGTTATGCTTCTGCCCTATGGCGGAAAAGACAACTCGGTATGGTTGAAATAAAAGGCAAAGGGGTTACCTAGATATATATATATATAGGTAATTAACGGGTACAGGGGTGTCCATACTCAAGCAGCTACTTTAAGCTATGACCATCGGGTCCAAAATATTGGTCATCTCGGAAGTACACTAACCTCTGATATGTTGAAAATCCTACAGAATGAAATGATAACAATACTTTTAGCGTTTCGTACCCAATTTGATAAATCCCAAGTAGTAACAACACTCCATCAAAACAAGTTAGTATGATTGAATCACTAAATGTATACGTACAGTATATATATACTAATTAACTTGTAAAGATCTTTCATCATATAGCAGGTATAGAAGACGAGGTGTAAACCAGGCGCGTAGCTAAGGGGGGGGGGGGGGTCGAAGGGGGCGACCGCCCCTCCCCCTTGAGAATATTTCTTGTATTTTTCTTTATATCGCTAGTAATTTCAAAATAAAAAAGGTTAGATGCAACTTACAAGGCCTGGGAAGTGCCATTTCCAGCGATCTGTGAGGCGTTTTCAGCCAAAATTGTCTTGTACGCTACGCGCTAATATATGGTGGCGCTATACGCTTATACCCCTTCCTTGGCAAATTCCTCGCTACGCGCTTGGTGTAAACTGCAGCCAATTGAAACGAATCAAAATTATATAATCTTCATTATTGAAAATACAACATATCTAGTCCAACCAATCAATTCCATGGTGATAGTTTTTGTATCGATCAAACAACGAAAATGTACCCAGATTTCAACACCCACTCTCCACCCCCTACTTTCAGAGTTCCCACCAAGGCACTATAAGAGTGCTAAACTAGACAAATAACATATCAACCAGTAGTCTAATACTCGTAGAGTAAAGCTGTAAATTTGCTAGCAAAACTTGGAGCACCAATCAATAAACCATTGTTTTCATGTTTTCAGTTTGCCATATTTGTTGGCATTAATGTTTGGTGTACAAGTGCACCGATATTCATATATTAAAAGGAAGTCCTTGCGCCACATTGAAGATGTAAATGTGTGATATGAATCAAGAATAGGATATGAGTGTGCTCGATATCAAGATTGATGAGCAGGTAGACAAAATAAACAATGTTTAATATAACCTGTAGTTTTGTTTTACCGGTAAATCTGTTCAAACTTATAGTTTGAATATACGTGCATTGTCCAATCATGCGTGCACTGTGGAGGTTCCGTATATATGCTTTCAAAGGATAACTACTTTCCACCATGGTGTGAATGATAGCACACTAACATACCATTGCCGAATATGGGTATGATTTATACAGAATCTATTCTCAACAAATTTCATAGACCACGCTTATATATTCACTCATATTTGTATTAACCATCAAAAGTAGTCCCTTGGGAAAGAAGATATATATATTACGTACTTTTTTGTTGACCAGATTACCTGTCAATAGTTGAAATATATGGCTCTATTTATGCTTTCGCTGGGATTATACTTCTCTCAAAGATTATAGATTGAAAAGTTCAGTCTGACATTGAATTATAAGGTAACATTTCGATTTCTGTTGCGATATTAGGGTACTAATTTATAAGGAAAGTATAGTCTGTAAATACGCCATACTCTTGTATATCTAACTTTACCAATTAAATTTTTCAGTCTACTTAACTAATTAAATTCCATTGATTCCAATGGATTAGATTGGGATAAATTTGATCAGTTTCAAAAGTGAATCACGTCATCGAATAAACTGACAAACAATCAATAAGATTGGTTTACAACCGATTAGATTGAAATACAACCGATAAGATATCACTGCAATTCATTGAAATATAATGCAATCCAGCACATTTGCTGTTAGATTGCATTGCAGTCGGTTTAGATTGAACATATTGGAATAAACTAAAATAACGTGATTCAGATAGGAAACTCAATTGATTAGAAATAAATACAACCGACAAGAATGAAATATAATATATTAGATTGAATTGCAATATGCCAAATGCAACCAGTTATAGATTGAAATGCGTTTATCAATACAAGTAAGATTGCATGCTTTATTTTCATAACCTAAGGTCAATTACCAACGTATATGAACATGATTGTATTCCGTTTCGACAAATCTCCTTCGACAATAAGATGCGTTGTATTGGTCACGATCCACTTCGAGAAGAGTGATACTAATAATATTTTTAAAAGTATTCTCGATTTTATATTTTTGTTCTATATTTCAAGAGAGGGTATATACAATCTTAAACAGCAACCCTTTTTCCATGGGAATATTTATATAATAAATTAAGTATAATTTCATTATATTAAAAAGACTTATAGATGTCAATAACCTACACACATGCAAAAAAAAGGGAAAGTCCTTTTCGAAAAGTGACTGTCGTTTGTCGGTACTTAGGGAAGCTCGCTCGGATGATATGCTAACAACTTGGTCTAGACATCAATAACTGCTTCACCTAGATCAGATAATTGGCAGGAAGTCAGTTTGCTTTGCAAGTATCTTTGTTTAAAGATAATGACATATAGCCTATATACTGAAAGGTGGGTCTGATGTCTAATTCCGTATATCCGCACATTGTAGGTGCTATTTCTCAAGCAGGCAGCTCAGCTCTTGTTGGTGTCGACATCATATGAATGAAAGGAAGATAACGTTCGCATCGCGACGCTTTGCTTGCATGTATTCCTGCTGCATCTATTGGTGAAAATCGTGTCATTTAGGGAATGAGCCTGTATTCATTTCGGTTAGTCATCTAGGCCTATAAGAGTCTTCGGTATATGACTGTAGACCTGTACCGAGCGTACACTAATATACTGAGTACATCCGCACCCCCCGCCCCCCTGTCTCTTGCGGTTGGTTCCTCCTCCTGTTTCAATCATTTACAGAGGGCGGAAGCGATACCTCAAATCAGCAACTACAAATGCTCTTAGCGTATGAAAGTACAGTCATCAAAGATAATTTATGAACTCTGTGGAGTTTTAGCCAATAGGGGCTATACGCAGGCAAATGAGCGGTATACGCTATAGAAAGTTATCTGCACACGGAGATCCTAAGCTTGCCATCAATCTAGGAGTTACATCAACTAATATCCACCCGAAGATCAAGAGCGAGCGTATTTTTGTGTCGTCTGTGCATAGCCGAGTGAAAGTTGGACTGACGAGTATGGCAAGCCATATGGGACAAACACCGCATAATATATCCTCGTATTAATTCGAATATATACGCGTAATAAATCAGACAATAACTGGCATGTCTTATAGCTTTCACCCACATTTGTAGCTTCCCCAGTGCAATAAGTGAGCCTTTGCAAAGTTAGTATCTATTGACGTACACGCACGTCAAACGTACTTGAAATAAACCGAACAGCGTGACTTAATACGTGTACGAATTAAAACATGTATACATTCGAATTAATCCTCATATGCATCCGAATTAATCCTCATATCCATTCGAATTAATACGTGTTTATATTCGAATTAATCCTCATATATATTCGAATTAATCCTCATATGCACGTGTGTATATTCGAATTAATACTAGGATACATTTACGCCTTATGATTGGCAAATAATACATACGAATTAATACGATTATGTATTCAAGTTAAGACGCGGATATATTATGCGGTGTTTGTCCCACATGGCTTGCCATAGACGAGTGGTTAGTTGGTCGTCATGTGAATGCGTGCATGCACTCTCTTTAATGTCACGCAGCTATAGGTTACAGGGTGAAAACCGTGACTCAAATTTAAGAGATCAAGACTCGAGTGAAAACTAATTCCCTAATGTTTACTTAAACGGATGCAAAGACGACTTTTTGAATTCATTAGAAACTGTCAGGTCGACCTTTCGTAACGTTTCGCTAACGCATGGTGTTGCCTTTGTCGATGTTTTACGTATGACAATAAACTTGCAATTTATTACGATATGCTATTGACCCTCGCCAAAAACTTGCTGTCTTCGACGAATGTCAAAGTTAACGATAGTATGTGACATACTAAACAAACTGACAAATTTATTCCAAAATTTTCGCCCATAGCGTTTTAGGAGTGGAATTTAATTTATCGGCAAATGACGTTATGTTTTTGTACCGCTCCAGTCTTCACGAAACGAAACTAAGTACAGGCAGACGACATGCATGCACGCAGACGGACGTTTCCTGTCTCAAAAAATAGCGAAGTGAGAAATTATGTTGCCATAGTGACAGCCTTTGTGTCACTTTCCAGAAGCGCCCTACCGCGTTGACATTTGGAATAGCTGTAAATGATCGAAGAAGACCGCTAACTTCAACCTATACTGTTTTGACTTGACTATGCAGTTCTCCCAAGAAGTTACTCGTACTGTTGTGGTTTCGCTAATTTGTTCGAATTTGTAACGATGTGAAGATAACAAGACGACCTCAACATTTTAAAATTTTCCAGCAGAAGGGGTCTGGGACAAGACCGTGGATTGTTGTTTGCGAAAGTTGTACAGATTGTAAAAGGGATACCCGAGCTGAAATTTCGAGGACCCGTTTGATGGTCGTCCCTCGTCATCATGTGGTTTAAACTTGCTTTTCTAACTTGGTTAACTGTTTTGCTTTCGCTGGCGACTGGAATCCCAGAAATTCTGGAAGATCTATCATACAGCTCAAGTTATGAGTCATCTTGGGATCTACAGGAGGATTGCGATTGCGTAAGCAAAGTGTGCCCACAGGTCCCCGCTAACTGCGCCCATGGGCTAGTCACCGCCCCTGGGGACTTGTGCGGTTGTTGTTACGTATGTGGGAACGAGGAATGGAAATACTGCGACCCAGATCCGACCATGTATCCAGCATATTTCGCTTACTATCTTCCGTGGGAGCAACCACCCCCGAAACCCATGTGGGACCCACAAAATTACAAGTTTGGGCGTTGCGGCTGGGGATTACAGTGTCGTTTAAGGGAGGACCTTGGTCCAATAAATTCTCTGCCTGTATTTGTCTGTACGTGCCAGGACGAGGATATTGTATGTGGATCCGATGGAAAGACGTATGAGAATCCATGCAATCTGCGAGAAGAAGCCGTAAAGAACGGGGCACCAGTAGCCATGAAACAACGGTCCATGTGTCTTGGAGGTGAGTTGGATCTTTTGTGTATCTGTATGTATGTCTCTTTGTGCGTTTCGACTTCCTCGTCGTATTTTGCTTTAGATTGTTAAGTCGTTAGTGGTAAATTAATTTGATTTTGATTAATTTTGCGGGTTTTGTTTTTCCTTGCTTGTTTACCAACTTTGAAACTAAACAAATTGTCGTTAGTATCGTAACGAATACAGCCAATCAAAACAAAATCAGATTTATATGAAGATTATGAAAATAGGTTATATATTTGAGCTCAGTTGATTGTGTACGTCATAATAAAAGGAAGGTTAACTTATTGGAGGTACTTTAATACCCTGACTTGGATTTTTTTAAACCTTTTGGCATTAGAGCAACTCTCATGTTGGTTATATTATGCCATATACATACCTAACGAGGC